>JBAMJV010008804.1:0-47664 GCA_037951105.1 Echinarachnius parma
CACATTTGGTGTGTGTCATTGCCAAAAAAGCTCATGGTAGGCCTATACTAATGTAGATCATACACAAATTAAATTTCAGTCATTTGATTGCTACAATTTGGGTTTCAAGTTAAAACTAATATAAAGCTTGTTTTGTTTTTGCCTAGCAATCTGTGTAGTCTGTAAAGTAGACTAAAATGAGTGGGCATGTGAATGATAAAAAACAACAGCAGTGTCAAAAGTCCCCAGTGTGTGGCCAAGGAAATCCTTCCTCTTACATGTGTTCCTACAACTCAAGAATGTCATCCATACATTGGCATAGTCAGAACAGAGGGAGGGGGGCAGGTGAGGGAGGGGGGGGGGGGGGGCTCTAGTCAGAATCAACTCAGATTGGAAGGTGGGAGGGGGGAGGGGGGGGGGGGGGGGCCTGGGTGTAGAAAGAAGGGGCCACCAAAGAAAGAAAAAAAAGCTAAGGAATGTACTACACTCACAGTCTTCATCTTACATGTGTTCCTTCCTACCAGTACCACTCAAGAATGTCTTCCATGTCAGCTATGGCATCTATACTATAGTCAGAACAGAGCCCAGAAATCAACGTTTGTCTCGGGCTAAATGTTAAAGCGAAAAGATGAGGGTGAAACGTGTTTCAAAATGCTGACTGTAGACAGGTGTATATTTTGTATTAAACACAACCTTTTTGGGCCAGTAGTGGGAGGGGGGAGGGGGAGAGGGGTGGGGGTCACAGTGAAGGAAAAACACCTGGGTTAAGGTGATGGTGTGGGGGTAGGGGGTCACATAAAACCCCCTTGCCCCCCCCCCCCCCCCCCCCCAAACATGTAGCTGCACCACCAATACCATGGGGCAAAGTCAAGGGTGAAACATGATTACTTGAACATACATTACTGAGTAGTACATGTGTACACTGTAGCCTACTAACTACCACTACCAGTACCACTGGGGTCAACCAAAACTGGGTCACTGTTCTCTGCAAAGTAAAGGGGCAAACAAAATACTTTGTATTAAAGCCATTGTCACATATCAAGGGATAGCGTTTAATGGACAAAATTATCAATCCGTTTTTTATGTGTTTCTTGTTCGGCGAATGCGTTCATTTTTAGGTGATGTACGTTGTTCTATCCAGCTGAATGTATTGTGCATGGGGCTATGGAAGTGACTTTCACCACCGGATAATTTGATATTAAAAATATTCTATCCGTAGGGCGTCCGTTTATGCTATCCGGTGATATGTGAGTGACAACACCACCACCCATTAAAGACTGCCCCCCCCCCCCCCCCCCCCCCCCCGGAACGTTAAGAAAGTGTGTTCGATTGTTGTGCTGGTTTGAACTGTGCTCAACTTGTTTGTGGTTATTGTTTGTTTATATTTGATCTCACAAATGCATCATAATTAACAGATTTCTTCTATTCTTTCCATTTCTTTTCTTCTTCCTTTTCATGTGCGGTTTCTTTATTCTCCCTGCGATGACCTTCAACAAATTCTCCATATCTCCTGCAACAGGTAAGTGTCCTAGTATTAAATAATGAAAGTAAAAAGTGTTTGAATTAAATAGAGAGAGAATGCATACTCAAATTAAAACCTACTGAAAGGTTACTAAATCTTCCATTGTCAGTGTTGAGATGTATGCACCCTGCATCATACTATACACAATGGCCTGAATTCTCATCAGTGGCAGGTGAGTTAGCTCAGTTGGGAGCGCATCTGACTTACAGCGCTTTCACACACGGGCCAAATCGTGATTGCAATCACGATTGGAATAATTTTTCACTCCAATCACGGTATTTTTTGTCCGTGTGAAAGCAAACGAGAATCACGAAGCGCGAAACTCTAATCGTGGACCGGAGGTGTTTTCTAATCAGGATTCACTCAAATCAGGGTGCGAATCTCTCGTGTGAACGGCTTGACCTCCAAAACACGATTTGGGAGGCGGAGCTTACGTGACCTTACATGCACTTCCGCCGATAAACCACGCGCTAATCGCTTCGAGTGCAGTGCATGCAGTGTAGTACTAGTGCTCTCCTTGTTTGATTGACTGGTACACAGAAACACGTCTCCAGAATCGCGATTCTAATCATGGTCTGCGGGAAGTCTTTTTCCTCGTGTGAAAGGTCGGCAACAGAATCACGTGATTGTAAACATGATTACAGTACAATCATGATTGCAATCACGATTTGGCCCGTGTGTGAAAGGGCTCTTAGATGCACAGGATCTCCAGTTCGAATCCAACTATCGGACAATGCGTCTTTCAATTCATCACGCAATAAATTTGAGCTAACTATCGTTGTATGTTATCGGCCTCCCCAGTGCTTCCTACGTAGGAAATTTGGATTTATGGAATACACTCCGTCCCTCGGTAGGACGATAACTGGAGGTCCCCGTGTACGAGACAGTCGCACCTCATGCACGCTACGAACCTTGTCTTGTTCTCAAAAAGAGTAGGTTGATTTATAGTAACCCTGCACATCACAATTAAAATACTGCAATAATCTTCACAATTGAAGGAGGCAGTTTAATAGGAAGAAGAAAAAAGAAGAACTCTAATACTAGGGTTATGAGTATTGTGTCTCGAGTCGACTGCAGCACTCGGAGGGTTAAGAAAAAAGAAAGGAAAGCCTTCAACTTGTTATTAAAGAGATCTAGTAACTTTGTTAACATGTGCAAAAAGTGATGAGTGGTTGATACAATGTATATTGTTGTTATCTGATATGTCCACTGGGTGTTTTGTGAAAATTTCAAGTTAAATGGACTTTATATGGCCGAGTAATGAGCAAAAATGCAAAGCGACATTCACTAACTCATTGCACTCACTTTGTACACGGTTCTGACGATCCGTTGGATAATTTGACATCTGAACACTTCAATCGTAAATATCTTTTTAACGAAAGGGAAATTTGAAAAACCAAAACCTGTCCCATGCTTTTTTGTTAATAAGTATACAACAAGGTATGAGGCAACTGCTAGAATTTCAATTGGATTTTGAGGATTTGGACAATGTTACTAAGTCCCTTTAACTTGTTAAGTCATGAGTATGTAAACATGAAGTGCAAATTGGATATTTTGCACCAGTTACAGGTCATGTACACAGCATGCAAGGAACCATTTCAGCTGTGTTTGCCTGACCTTACGACTGCAGATGTGCAGATATTTCTCATTTTTAGTGCCAACCGTGACAGTAACTTGCCACTTGGTCGACATATTGGTCGACACCCATTTGGTCGTCCACTCCCAAAATCAGAATTTAGAGGCTTTAATAGGCAGGTATCAAAATGAGCATTGGCTATAGGGCCTGGTGTCCACCAACATTTTTTTTATTAATGTCAATTTTGTATTTCATGACCAGGAAACTAAGTTTCAAATGTTGTTTTTTTCTTCAGTTTTCAAATGTTATTCTAGTTTTGGGCCACCCAAACTTGCTACAGTATATCTTGATATTACTTGGCCAAAAGGACCAGAAAAAAAAATAAATTGAGCATTGGCATAGGGTCATGATCAGGGATTTGGATTAGATTTGGATTTGGGATTAAGTTTAGGGGTTGGGGAAATTTGGGAGTTTGGGAAATGTTACATAATGTAACATAATGTATAAAAGACTAAATGAGATGTATACGAAATGGGTGTAGACCAAGCGACTTTAAACAACAACAATAACTACAAACAGATACATACATCCTTGCAAGGTGGATGCACTTTTCAAAAGTGACTTCTTCCACTAGTAGTACTTGCTACATACAATAAAATTATATACTGGTACATGAATAGCACGAGATATGTGACGGACTTGTCGCCCTGCAAAGATTGAGGCCAGAATTCAACGGGATTGATCTATGGTATCGTGTTGGCCAATTGACAGAAACAAAATGGGCATTTAACCCCTTTTTGTTTATGAGATGTCGTGTCGGGAATTTGATGTATGTGAGGTGGAAGGGGAAGGGGTGAGGTGGAAGGGGAAGGGGGGGGGGGGTGCCCATAGGTAAATTCCCAAATGTTCTTGTGATGGTCCCGAAACAATGAGTATATCTATCAATTTTAATTGATAGATCTCAGGGTAAGGAATATGATGCATGCACAAGTTTGTGCATTTGTGTCTGGCACTATATATTATGTGTACTAACAGGGTTATTAAAGCATACGCCCCATGAACAGAGATGAATAGACTTAGAACTGTTCCCTATTTACCGCCCCCCCTCCCCCCCCCCTCCCCCCCCCCCCCATAATGCCCCTATCTCAATCCCAGGATGTCCTCCCAATTAACGCAGCTGGTCACTCCTCTCACACCACTGGTGACTTGTGATCATGAATTTGACCTCTGGCTAGCTAGCCGCTTAAAGGGATCTAGTAACTTTGCAAAAAGTGATGAGTGGTTAAAACAATATATATTATTGTTATCTGATATGTCCACTAGGTGTTGTGTGAAAATTTCAAGTTAAATGGACTTTATATGGCCGAGTAATGAGCAAAATTGCAAAGGGACATTCACCAACTCGTTGCACTCACTTTGTACACGGTTCTGACGATCCGTTGGATAATTTGACATCTGAACACTTCAATCTTAAATATCTTTTTAACGAAAGGGAGATTTGAAAAACCGAAACCTGTCCCATGCTTACCATGTTACTAAGTCCCTTTAATATTAAACCATAGCATGGGTTGCATAGGCTTGGTGTGTAGTAATTTCCTTTGATAGGGGGAGGGGGCGTGGGGGGGGGGGGGGGGGGGGAGGAGGATGAGACAACAGGAAATACCCCTTAAGGACTCTACAAATCTGTTTGCCTATAGGGCAAGTGAAACAATAATTGTTAAGCAAATATAATCTGAAGTTACTTGCCCAAACAGGATAAATACTATTTTCATTGAGAAGACAATTATGATATAATATTCTGATTCTGAGCAAGACAAGTTCATATACTTTATAGTACTTGTACAAATGTTCCAGGGTAATTGTGTTTTTACTGCATTACCAGTGCTAGGCATTTATCAGTCGGGTAATATAGATTATTCATTTGGTCTACTGTAAAATCAAAACTCCCCTTTTACCCATCCCCTAACGATCACGATTATCGAACTGATGCAACTTTGATGACCCTGGTCTGCAGAAAGGTCATTGCTAAGTAATTAGTAATCGATAGGAAAAATAGGTTGAATGCAATATGCCTAGGATACCCTCCCACCTTTCCCTTCTTCCCCCCTCCCCCTTCTCCAACCCCCCTTCCCCTTCTCCAACCCCCCTTCCCCACTCCCTCTTCCCGTTCCCCCCCACCAATTGTAATTGCTGACCCGACACACTTAAAAATTAAATCATACAAAAGTTTGTAAATTAACCGTTGCAAAGCAGTTGTTGTCACCTGTTAAATTGGTCACTAATAATTTTGGGAGTTGTCATCGATCCTCCTCCTTTAATACCATCTTCCATCCCCTCTAACCCACTTTGAGTCTTCTCCCCCCCCCCCCCCCTTTACATGATCAATGGCCTACAGGTAGGCAAATTTGAGATCCGTGTTTGACGAGAATATAATCAGAAATGTCTAGAAATTATTGGTTGATTATGAAAAAATGGGTTGATGGATCGCAAGATCCTCTCCATTGCTACGCTTCCATCCTTTCATCCCCTCTCCCCACTCTTTCCGTCTTCCCCCTCCTCCTTCTCCCCCCTCCTCCTTCTCCTCCCCCTCTCCTTCTCTCCACTCTTGAAGCACATAATTGTAGACCTGACACAAATCATGTTTAACTCTTTAACGTGCCAGGGATTTGAATGCTCTATATGGCATTTGTGTGTATTGTAACTCGCAAAAAAATGAGAGCTTGGCACTCGAGGAGTTAAAGGGAATTCAGACCGGTATATCAGATGTGCGAATCCATATTGCGCACTTTTACGCACAGTACGTAATCCCCCTTTGCTCAGTTATAAGTAGCGATCGCAAACTGTCCCAGTTCACGAACGACCTAGTCGAAATTGCATCAAAAATAGTCGCGTTCGGAATGTTTGTTTTAACCAAGGAGGTACTCCTTGTACTAGTCGAATCATGGTCGAATGGAGATCAATCAGAGATTTTTACGAGCGAAACTATTACGCAACACGCTCAACCAAAGTGCCGCTGCGAATCTTATCAGCGCTGTATTGCCTCGAGCGGTTCGACTACCTCAATGTACAGTTTATCGCTCGGTACATAATAGCTACCAGCTGTGTGCTGCATGCAATTTCATATGAAGGCCCGTGTTCAGATATTCCGAAGCACCGCTCTAGATCGATCCAACACACATCGTGAGTTTACCTCGGGAGATTACGGTGGAGTGCGAGTTGGATTTTGCTGACTACCCATTTTAACCCATGCATATTTGCCTTTAAATAGCCATTGCAATGGGTCAACAACAAATAAAGCTCTCGGTCAATTCCACCTCACCACTTTGGTCCTATCATTCCCAATAGCCCCATAATCTACTAGTACCCTGTTTGTAAAAATGACCATAGTATGCAGTAATTGGTCAGCTTGAATGTAGGCCACAACCGATTTTTATCCTTCGCATCCCTCCTCTTTCCTCCCACCTCCTCCTTTTTCCTCTCTCTCTCTCTCTTCTCTCTCTTCTCTGCTGAAGAGCTGCAAATTTGATCCCACTGTTTGTAAAATGACCGCTGGCAAGCAGTTATTGGTCAGTCTAAAAGCAGGTCACTTTTAATTGTTACCCCTCCTCTCATCCTTCCTCCTCCCCCTGCCAACACCTCCCTCACATCTAGCTCCTTTTTAATCTCTCCTCTTCCTTGACCAGATGCAAATTTGATCCTGCTGTTTATAAAATGACCGCTGGCAATCAGTTATTGGTCAGTCTAAAAGCAGGTCACTTCTAATTTTACCCCTCCTTTCATCCCTCCTCCTGCCTCTTCCAACACCTCCCTCACATCTAGCTCCTCATTAAAGGGACTTAGTAACATTGTCCAAATCCTCGAAATCCAATTGGAATTCTAGCGGTTCCCTCATACCTTGTTGCATTTGTATTATTTGTATTAAAGGGATGGTTCGGACGATTTCAAAATAAATGTACCAGAATCTAAAAAAATTACTCATTGGTAATATATTTTTATCAGAAAAATATCCCATCAGGATGATTTATACTCAATTAGTTTGTGTCTGCAATTTTTGATATTCATCGTCTATTTTCTGTACGCTTGCGATTTTTATCACGTGATCGTGTGACTCGCCAGCCTCACTTTGCTTTGTATTGGCAGCAAAGTGAGGCATCGACGTCACGAATAGTGCATGCTGGGATAGATCCTACTGGCGGCAGATTCGATCAAGAACTGTTAATACCTTATTTAGTCCAAAAGTGATTGTGAATGATCCAGTTGGTCTTTTTTCGTCAGGACAAAGGCAATATGTTCAAAAAATATTGTTTCTGTGATTGGTAAATGCTGAAAATCGTCCGAACCCCTCCTTTAACAATAAAAGCATGGGACAGGTTTTTTTTCTTCTTCAAATTTCCCTTTCGTTAAAAAGACATTTACGATTGAAGTGTTCAGATGTTAAATTATCTACTGGACTGTGTACAAAGTGAGTGCAATGAGTTAATGAATATCACTATGCATTTTTGCTCAAATTCCCGGCCATATAACATCCATTTAACTTGAAAATGTTCACACAATACCCAGTGGACATATCAGATTACAACAATCATTGTATCAACCACTCTTCACTTTTTGCACATGTCAACAAAGTTACTAACTTCCTTTAATCTCTCCTCTTCCTTGACCAGATGCCAATTTGATCCCCCTGCTTATAAAATGACCACTGGCAAGCAGTTATTGGTCAGTCTGAACATGAACCTACTACTCATCGTCTGAATGTAGGTCACTAATAATGATGTTACCCCTTCTCTTTTCCCCTTGCCATCCCCTCCTCCTCCTCCTCCTCCTCTTTTCTCTCTTCCCTTTCCCTTCTCTGTTGTTCAGACTCAGATTGATCCTTTTCTTTATAAAAAAACATGACCACTGATGAGCAGTTATTGGTCAGTCTGGAAGTAGGTCTGGGGTCAGACCATTCAAGCTTTGTGTGGCCATCTGGGAACATAATTCTGATATCATTTTGACATGTCTGTTTAAATGCAATATGTCATGCGATATGTAATACTACATAATTATAGATTTGAGTGAAGCGTGCATATTGTATCCATAATAGTTATGATTACATCTTATTGAAGTGCTCACTCAATGTATCTAAATTTAAATGATTGTGTATTGCTAATTAAAGATTGCTTATTGTTGATTGCTTATTAGCTCTGAATACATTGTTGATGTTTTTATCACACTCGCATATTAATCATTGTATAGATGAAGTATGCAAAATGTCCAGATAATAGTGCTTAAAGGGGTAGTTTAGTTTTGGTAGAGAGGGCGCTGCACATCACAATTTTTTTGTGAGGTAATGACAAAACTGAGTGTCGAATTTGAGAGAACATGCAATTTTAATGGCAGAATAAACTTTATTTGGTCAAAATCGACCCAGAAACGGCTGAAATATCAATAAATATATCTGATCTTATAATTATTTGGGGCCCAAATAATTAGATGATTTTTACAAAAAAATAAAAAAATGCTTGCACTTTTTCAAAAATGTTCAAAAGCGTTTTTTAAATAGTTGTTGATGATCTCGCTATTTAATCATTATATCAATAAAACATCACATGCATAATTATGTATGAAAAATGGTTGAAACCAATGCCTTTTTAAAAAGCACCCTCTTGTGTTTTAATGGCTCTTTTTGAATGATAACAGGCTTGTTACTTAGTCGTTTGTAATTTTGTATACCTTTCGAGCATGGTGGAGTTATAACTATTAGTTTATAATGTTACTGTGCAGGTTTTGGCTACTAAAGTTCAGCCTTACCAAAACAAAACTACCCCTTTAATAATTAAAAGCATTTATATGGCTATTATCCTAAGTATAGATATAGCTCTTATTGTATCTTGATTTGAGTTGCAGTTAGTTCTTCCCATACATAAAAGATCAAGAGTTAGACAAAGTACTTATTGTTTATGGATGAAAATTACTTACCTCGGTACTATATTTAGAAAGAAACACTTTTGATTCTAACGATGGAGTGCCTATATATATACATGAAGTGCTTTTTATATGAGGGTAATAACTCTAATTTTGTCTTAAGTGCTACCTACACATTTTATAATGACAATTGACATATTAAATTGCTATATTTAGTTATGAATACATTTGTACGATTGAAAAATGACAAACATTTTTTATTTTTTATTTAGTTAAAAATGGCGGACATTCAATTGGCAATTATTAAAACAACACAAACAAATGCAACGGCCTAAAATAAGAATGTACATTTTCAAAACGTGACTTTATGCGGAAAAAAGAAGGCGGTTTAGATTTTGAGTTATAATCTGGCCCAATTAATGCCTGCCCATTTGATAAATCACAGAACAGTAGTAATTATTCAGATTCTTTGAAATTCACTATCAATTTCGAATGTGGGTATTTGCAATAGCCAAACATAACTTTAAAGGTACTCTTGAGTATTGGTACTTCCCGAAATGCCCCTTGACACTAAATTGGTTGGTTAGAATTCCATTTGAAAGGTCATTGAATAAAACATGTGTAATGAGAATCATTCCCTTTCGAATGCTCTCATAGTTATAAAATTCGATTTCAAATATCGTCTGGCCAGGCGATATCTTGACTCTTAAAAAAATACATAAAATGCTTATACATTTCTTTCAACAAATTTCAAAAGAGGTTTTTAAATAGTTGTTGATTATCTCTCTATCTAATCACAATTTCAAAAAAACGTGACATAAACAATATTTTATTTAAAATGGTTGAAACCAATGAGTTTTTTAGAGAGTGCCCTATTGAATTTTAATGGCTCTTTTTGAATGATAACAGGATTTTTACTTAGTCGTTTGTAATTGTTTATTCATTTTGAGCATGGTGGAGTTATAACTATTAGTTTATAATGTTCTGGTGCAGGTTTTGGTTAATGAAATTCAGTTTGACCAAAACTGTACTCTCTTTACCAAAACTCAACTATCCTTTTAAGTTTTAGCAGGGAAATATGGGTGGTTTCAGTGGTCTATATTATGACCATAATGTGTACTCTAGCAGCCCACGTTAACATAATTCATTTTGCAGCTATTTAATAGATTATCTCAATTGTGACTTTGCCACAGTATGCAATGAGGAGAATTTTTAATTTTCAAATTTTAAAAATTTAATTTTTTTTTTATAACCCCCTTCAATATCTGTTCACAGAAAGCATACCATTTTTTAAAGAAAACTCAAATGTGAATGAAATGCTCTGAATTCCGCGGAATGTGTGTTTGCAACGCCTAAACGCGACTTTTAGCGGGAAATATTATAGTGCGGTTTCGGTTTCGAGTCTGTAAATCTAACCACATTGCCCCACCTTTATCCACATAAAACACATTTCTTACTTATAAATGGCTTCATGCCACGCTATACTACCACTCACACTGGAATTGAAATATGCACACGTGTGAGTGTGCTGTAGTATGGCTATCATGAGAAATGAGTGGAAAAGGAAAGCAAATATCCGCGTGCTGATATTTAGATTAAAGACACCACGCGTGTTTGCACAGACAAAGCACTTTACTTAGGAGTGAGAACAGCTAACAAGTCGACCGTCCGTCTGTCTGTCTGTCTCGTGAGTTGGAAAGAAAGGTGATTTTGTGTGAAAGAAGATAAGGAGAAATTTGAGTGGGACATTTAATTTAGAGCCAGGTAGTAATATAAAGTGAAAAAGAACTAACAAATTGTGTTGGTAGTCCTACAGCCTTCTTTTTAGTCATGGGGACTGACATTTTACTTTAAATTAAAGTTAGGAAAGGACAGTTTGAACATTATTTTAGAGTCAGAGCTGGTTTTTAGAGAATTCCGTGTCTAAAGGCAATCAGAAAGAAAATTGTATATTTTTGTACAAGTTGAGAAAATGAAAGTTGGAACCTCTTTGTTGGAGCCATTAGAGCTAATATTGAATTTGTCTTTCTACTTCTAGCCATTCTGTCAGGAAGGAGATATCTCTACAAAAGTTGGAAAACGAAAGTACGTTTCCCCTGGGCCTTCGGGCTTTTGGCGCGTTACTGAGAAATGAGCCATGCCGATTGCACACACATGTACCAGTTGACATTGCATATCACGGTGCATGTGATATAGCTTTGACATATGTGAACTTACTGGTAATGCTCCTAGACTGGAGGAAATGTATATCTTATCTTTCTTGGAAAAGGTACTATAGTCTAAATACTGTTATCGGTTAAGTACTCAGTCATGTTTTAGATTGTTGAGAGACATGCCCCCCTCCCCCTCCTGCCCCCCCCCCCCCGAATTGTTTCAACTGTGTTCAGATTATGTGCCCATATCGATTTGCTTTGTATGCCTTTTGGAAAGAATGGACAATAGGGACATAATTTTAGGAGGGAAAACAATGCTAGCAAATTCATATTCAGGTGATTGCTTAATAGAAATAGTAATTCAGATTTCTAAATCTACATCGTAAATCTATACAAAAGGCAATGAAATATTATGTTAATTAAAAACTATGTACACCAGTGTATGTATATAGAATAAATAAGAACATTAACATTATTCTGTGTGTGGGTGCATGCATTTCCTTTTTTGGAAAGAGTATATTAACATATTTCTTAATAATGCAGTAAATAAAACATTACCTCATACCCGGAAACTTGAGTATCTCATGTTGACGTGGCAATGTTACCTTTTTCTATGTAAGTGAATTTTTAGGTTGGTGGTACGTTGAATCATTCATTGAAATAGCATGTTCGCTCGCCACACATTTTTAATAGTCATCTTAAAAAAAAAAATCACTTGTGGTCAAAGTGTGTGCCATTTAAGGAAAAGGCAAGTCCATCCTGTTCCAAATTTGTACCATTTTCCTACAAAAATAGGTAGAAAAACAAAATGTTATTCAATTAAAAAGGATGCAATTTAAATTGGGCATGAGATATCATTTCCCTTTGTGGCTAAGCATCCTTGAATATTATCCGTCTGTGTTGTTTTTCGTAGTCTGTTGTTTGCTTTGGGGTCTTTTATTTTATTGAAGCAGACGGTTTGTTTCCTTTTCTGATGGGCTGGCTGGCGTTCTTTCTTGCCGAGTCATTGTTTGATCATGGGAGGAGTCACGCACTGCAGTGTGAACGCATCACGCGACTTTCTGCCTCCCATATAAACGTTGATGATTCAACAAGTTTTAAAAAAGGAGAGAGAGAGGGAGATAGGAAGATAGGAAGCGATGAACAAGAAAGGGAAGGAAAGAGCGGGAAAATATAGATAGACGAGAGGAAAGGAGAGGAAAAGGAACAAATGAGAGTAATAGATAAATCAACGCATGTAGATTTATAGATATAGAAAGGTAGAAAGAAAGATGGATGGATGGATGGATGGATGGATGGATGGATGGATGGATGGATGGATGGATGGATGGATGGATGGATGGATGGATGGATGGATGGATGGATGGATGGATGGATGGATGGATGGATGGATGGATGGATGGATGGATGGATGGATGGATGGATGGATGGATGGATGGATGGATGGATGGATGGATGGATGGATGGATGGATGGATGGATGGATGGATGGATAGATAGTGGATTGGAAGCATAAGGAACAATATGGACATACAAGCCAGAAGAGAGGGAGGGTGAGATAGATAGATCGATGGTATACTGAATGAGAGATAGAGGGACACTCTATGACATACTCATAGACTGTGTATAAGAGAAATAGAAGGAAAGAAGAGAGAGAGAGAAGGAGAAATACGGTATGAGAGAAGGATCATGGATGATTAAACAGACTGCTGCGAGAGAGATAGCCAGTCACTAGCCAGTCACGGAAGATAGAGAGGGAGGGAAAGAGAGGCAGAATAACACAGACAGAGGGGGAGGGAGGGATAAAGAGAGAGAGACCGTGACAGAGAGCTTAGACAGAAAACGTGGTGGGCTGTGAATGGTATGAGGTCATTGCTATTAAAATATTCCGGTTGCCAAACCGTGGCATTCATGGGTCTGCGAGCATGCTGGCTCCACGCGATCCAACCGGTTCATTTGTGACTCGTGGTGGCGTGCAGGGTGGAGGCATCTCTGTCTCGCTGCGGTTGGTAACACCCTCCAGTATATATCCATATATCTGCGCGTGTATATATGCCTACAGAGATAGTACTATCTTTTATATCAGTCGCCCGGCTTTTTGGATTTGGAGATGAACATATTGGAGATTTGTCTATCCATTCGGTGATGGCTCCTGTTTGAAGTGGACTTGTATTTGTTAGAGCCTGTTTTGTATTGGAACGTGCTTGTATTTCGATTTCTTCCACCTTTTTTCCTACAATGGAGCTGGAATGCGACATATTGCAATTTACAAGGTGTGCCTGACTTTCAGAAAGGAATGCAATTCGATCCTGAATGGCAATTTGACAAGTGTGTAGATAAGTTGAAATTAAGCAAAAAAGGGGAATGTACTTGTTTAAATTATAGGAAATAAACATAAGGAAAAGAAAGTAATTTTGTACAAGAGGTAATGGACATTCTCAAAGGAATGCAATTTACAAGGGTGTATTTCAACCCAGACTTTAGAAAAAGGAATGCAGGTAACAATGTAAGGTAACCATTTAATTCCACAGGGAATGAAATTTACAAGGCGAAATAGACATTCAACAAGCCGAGGAATGCAGTCTTTAACTAACACTAAAAATGGAATGCACTTTGCAAGGTGTAAAGGTACATTCTAGAAGGAATGTGGATTTTTTTTTTTACAAGCTGTGATCAACATTTATAGAGGAGGGCAAAGGAATGTAATTTTTTTTTAATTCTCTCTTTTGTCAGGCCCTACCTGAACTTTGTTTGCGAACATCATGCTTATCTATAGACTTATGCAAACTTTGGGCGTGCGTGTATGTTCTTTGTCTGTCTGTTGACTGTCCAAAATAGCATGACTAGCAGGGACTGGAATTCCCCACTAGTGTGTTCGAGAAAAAATATTTTGGATGAAATATCCTGTAATTTAATTAAAAATTTATGTAGACATTTTGTTTGTAATATAACTGAAAATGTTGTACTTTTTAAAGTTTTTGAAGACATTTATTTTAGTGAAACTGAAAATTGTGTGCTGTTTAAGTTTTTGTAGATGGAATTAATGTTTGTGGCTTCAAAATTATTATCTTCTGATGGTTTTGTTCATGTCATAGTTTGCGTCATATTTTAGTAATAATTTGCAAATGTCCTCCCTAGCCTGTTATAGAAATGGAGGTTTGAAATGAAATATTGTGTTTGTAATTTCTTTTCTGTACTTTTTGTGAGAAATTACTTATGGTTTTAAATAATAATTTTGTCAAAAGGTAACCATACATTTTTATGTCATTAACTCATTTGTTTCCATTTCCTTGCTCTGATTTCATGACTTGTCTATTTTTAAAAAGATTTTACCTATAAAATATACTTCCAACTTTTCCAGCACAGGCATTCACAAAAGTATTTGTTTTAACTGTATTTTCTTCAAATATTATACAGCTTACTTTCATAGCATTTAATTTCTGAGTTAAAAAAGTCAGGTACTAGAATATGATGTTTTATCTTAATGTTGGTAAACATAATTGGTAATGTAAATTAACCGAAGTATGAATACTTAAATACACCACTTTGTTATTTTGGTTTAGTAGAAATGTGGACATGTAGTAAAGTAGTAAATTGATAGTAAATATATAGCTAAATTCTGGTTTTTGCACTCTCCAAAATCCAAAATCATTTTCACTCAAATATGTGCTGGGTATGCATAGGAATATTTCCACGCTTCATGATATTACAGCAAAAATTTGTCCATATTGTTGTATTTCTATATGTTTCCTATTCAAATTCATATTTTAAATTAAAAAGTTGTCTATTTTTGAAATAAAACAAACAGGGCTGATTGATCCAAAAATATCATAGCCACCTTGACTATTTCACTGGAAAAGTGAAAATATCTGCAGAAGATTGCATACAACCAGAATAAGGCTTTAAATATTGTTTGTAAATTGTATTAATAAGAATCTTACTTCAGGAGTAGTACAACTTTAAATGTTGATTTTAATGTACATGTACATACAATTTGTAGAAGAATTGAACCATTATGCGGTTAAGGAAAGGCGGCCAATAATGATGAATAGATAGAGATACCGATCATTCAAATATGTAATGTATTAACCCGATAGATAAAGCGCAAAGTTGGACAAAATGTGCGGTCTCCGGTGAGCGCGGTTTTTGTGGCCAATTTTCAATAAAAAGATAAAACTACCGGTTGCATTAAGGGTGTGGGAAATATGTGAAGAATTGTTTGCGCGCAATGCTAGGCTATTGTGATGCGAACCCATTCTGTACAATTATCAATTCCTCTTTCCATATCGAGCATTCTTTAATGATGATGTCATGCGGAAATTTTTTATTGCTATGCGATTCAATATTGTATTTCTCTGACCCCGAATCATAAATTGCATAAGCACGCACAAATAATTTTGAACAGTCGATTCGCCTGCAATTGATTTCAGGCTCTGGTGGTTTTCTACCCAGTTTATTGGTGGTACACATTTTCGCGAGTGAATTATTTTTGAACTATTGACGCTTTTCTGTTCTTATTTGTCTGTTAGCGCTTGTATAGAATTGATGATTGATTTGTGCAGATGGGTTTGCTTTCAATATCAGGCTCTCACATTTTGTCCAGTTTACTTCTTCTTCTTTGGAAAAAACAGTTAATTTGTAATAGCTTTTAATGTGCTGTTATTGAAATTGTAGTTATTGATTTTATGGTAGATAAGACTTTAAAAAAGTGTGAATAAGCTCAACTTTTTTCATTTTAGATATAATGTAGTATTTTCAATAGTGAAACGACCATATAATTCAGTAAATTTAGGAAAGTGAGAACAAAATCACCTTGTACTTTTAATATTCATGTTCATCTAAAATAATGTGGAAGTAATACAATGTTAGACATTGTGAATATAATTTAATTTCTCATTCTAAGCAAATGTGCAGATTTTGCCAAATTTAGTTATCACAGAAAGTGAAAATTCATTCATTTCATATCTAGATCTAAGCTGGATTTTTACAAGTCTTTTGTAGTATAGTTATTTGAAATGCAAGTAAGAATTTCTACCTCTGTACTTCATAGTAATAACTGTATGTAATAACTGTACATTAGGTATATATCATATTTGAACTCTTAAACTGTATTTTAAATGATAACTGTAGGTAGACTTTTTAAAAAGAAAATCAATTAACTTTGGTAACTGCATAAACATGTATTTAATTCCATTGGATTTTTAATATGACAGCATATTTGTGTATAATGTCGCATTTTCCAGTATTTTATTTTTCTGTGAAGGAGGAGAAAGTTTGGATTGCCACACCACCACCAGCTGCTTCAACATTGACCAAGAGAGGGCGCAAGACAAGATTAAGTGGAGGTATGAGACCAGTGCTTCAAACAAACAAATTGCAGTAGTCTTTATGACTCAGACTCGAGTGAGAAAAAAATATAGTTTTAGTCTGCTTTTTAATTTCTAGTCTAGAGAGTTTGCTACCCTTTTTCCTTTTAAAATTGAATTTTGATATCTTAGATATTTGATTGATTGATTTACTTTAGAAATTAACACCTTCCTCATCTCTTAGCTAACTTTTACAGATCATTTCCCGTATCCAATTAACATCTAGAAATTATAATGTTCTTTCTTAAAAACTTTGATTCAATTTAATAATGTTACAAAATCTATTGTCATTTATGTTGAAATTGTTTTTCTTCAATTTTAGAACCATTTTAATATTTGAAATCCCTTGAATTATTTTTGTTTATTCTATTAAAAAGAAACATAACATGTATTTGCCCAAAGTAGTACAACAATCCCCAAATCATTATCCTTTGTTCATAATTTTGTTCATCCTTACTTGCAAAAAGAAAAGAAGAATAACACAGAATTAATTTTATATGTCCACCAAATAAATCTTGATGTTTTTTTCATGATTTAATGATTGTTGAAAAATAAAAAATAACTCTAAATAACTGTTTGAATAATTATTCCAGAAAATGTTGATCTTCTAAAGTCATTTATACATCTGTAGACATAGCCTTTTCCCCCCACCCCCCAAACTAACCTAAAAAGCGAGCAAACTCTCTAGACAAGAACAATTGAAGAAGTAGACTAAAACTGTAGAAGCAACTGGCTCTACCTCTTACTTAATAACAAAATGCTCTCTATCTTCAACCTGCCTTCACGCAATCTTCAGTCTTCGGAAGGAGTACTTCAATAGACGTTTGAGTATAACAGACCTGCTGTTGACACTTCGCGATCCCGGCAACCATTTTTTGAGCCCCCACCTCCTCCCCTACTCCCTTCTTTTCCTAACCACCCTTCTCCCCTCAAAAAGGGGGAGAGGGACGGTTTAATAGAAAAAGGAGGGAATCTGAAGGGGATGCCCCCCTACTCCCGTTTTTGCCCAAACACCCTTCTCTCTCAATGATGGAGGGGGTGGGTTTAGGAAAAGGGGGGAATTTCAAGGGGTTGCCCCCCTAATCCATTCTTTTCCTAAACACTTCCCCTTTAGCTATAAAAGAAGGGTGTACTTTGGAAAAGAAGGGAATTTGATAGGGGTGCTCCCCATTCCCTTCTTTTACTTATCACTCCCCATTTGCCAAAGAGGGGTTGTATTTTGGAAAAGGGGGGAATAGAAAAGGGCGTGGCTTGTGCCAGGGGGTTGATATTTTCTCGACGGAAAATAGTTTTCTAGACAGAAAAAGGATTAAGAAGCATCTACGGCATGTCGTGGGAAGGTGCGTTTCACGTGCGACGTGCGACGGACCCGCAACACACACTTTACAATCAGCGTCTTTGAGCGATTATTTGCATCACGGTCATTCTTGGGTCGCGTGGCAGCATCATACCCGACAGCATTGGACGTGACACAGTTCAGAACGTTCTCTAATACTGTCTGGTGATGATGTTGGCATCGGCCCGCTACATCATCGTGGACAACTCCTGAAGAAAACAAGAAATCTCCTGCCTCTTCTAGATAGTAGACAACTTTTTAACAACAAACGTACAGTTCTAACTTTTAACATTAGCAATGTAAAATGTATCTTTTATCTTCACTTGATTCTATCAAGTGTATCTTTAATAGTGAGTTTTTTAGTTGAATTGTGCTGGTAATGTTGTGTGTGTTCCTATTTCCTATCCATTCTTATCTTTTCTTTTCCTTTTCTTTTTATCCTGCTTCTATCCATACTTTTCAACAACAACAACAACTACTACTACTTCTACTACTACTACTACTACTACTGCAAAACTATTTGATAGATATGTACCTTTATCTTTTACTAAATGCCTTTTTGCTAAAATTCAATTCAAAGTCGTTCTTATTTATATTTATCAAAGCATTCAATTAGATGTATTTGTTAATATAAGTTATATTTTTCTAACATAATTTAGGAATTAGAAAGGGGTGTTGTTATATTTTTTTCTTCATTTGTTTGATATATTTTATGAATAAGAAGAAACATCCTAAATTTATTTATAATATCCAAAAACCCTGCCAGATGACATGAGAAAACATTGTGGCAATATATTCTGTGCAAAGTGAAGTTTTTAAAATACATTAATGAAACCATGTTTGAACTAGGGTTTATTTAACATAAAATGCTTCATAATCATACATTAATTTCATTGATTTGATAGATTTCATGAATTTATAAATTATTATAAATTGATTTATGGGAAAGAATTTCATTTACTTTATCGTGGCATTCAGTGGCCCAAATTTAAAGTTAACATTCCAAACATATTCCTCTTGTTATATGTGTATCTTTCTCTACTTCTGTTTAGTAACACTTCTTTGATTTCGACTCAATTAATTTCCATTTAATATGACTTTCTCTTTTCTTTCTAACACACACAAACTACCATATTATTGTAGAGAAATTATGTAACAGGATATTGCTGGCAAAAGATGCCATATGAAAAAGTTGTATTGTAAAGAAAATGTTTTGATACTTTATAGATCGTATAGAAGAGATGATCATATTATTTACTGTTACAGAATTAATTAATTAAATTAGGAAAATATTAAGATCGTGAGATTAATATATATATATATACAAATCGAATAGCCTGTGCTGGGCCAAGTTTATCATATAATTATAAAACAAACAAACAAAAAGTTTTGTTTTGACACATTGTTTAATCTAGATAATATTGAAATCTAGAGACGATAATGACAATTATAAATGTATGTTTTTTTGTTTTTTTTTTCATACAGGAAATTATTTATGACTGAAAGCATGGTTACCTTCTACCAAGTGTTTTTAATTCAAAAATGCACATTGTTTTTGGTTACATTTTATTTCAGGTCAATTTCCACTGTCTGAAACTTAATTTATATTCATATCTTTAAATGAGTGAGTATTAAGTTTAAGTTTTGCAATATAACAGAGTATTGTTAACGAGATGAGGACCGTTTGATTCAAAAGGCTCCTTGCCAAATCGTGCCATGATTTCTGATGGAAAGCAGCCTTGCAGGATTTTACACATAATATATATTTTTTGTTAGCTCATAAATCATCTAGCATTCCAAAAGAATCTTGAACCATTAAGTAATTTTTTAATCTTTTAAATCAATTTATTAATTTATTATATCTAGCCATTTCAGGATCCAACCTGTGGAGAATTTTCAAAATGTTGATCCAATATATACATATATGTAAAAAGGCTTTTGGTATCAAATAAGAGAGTTTGACACTAAAAAATGGGCTATTTGAAGAAGGCCTGAATTGCAACCTTCCTACAGAAATCCAGCCGCAAATAAAATACTGAGGATCTTTTAGTTCTATGCAGGGCTTGTTACAAGCGTGATAGCGAGTGGCAATTAATGCTCATTTTTATTGAGCTCAAAAGTCACCAAACTTCTTGAGACTTTAGCACTCTGTACACAATTCAATCCTGTTTTCCCCCCTTTTCTTCATGGCATTGAACTGTAATCACATAAAACATGCAAACTTTGAACAAGAAAATAAAAAGAGAAATACAATTACAAAATTGGGATAAGGAAGGAGGGGTTTTTGTGCTGGGAAACTTTTTGGCTTGTGAGGTTCAATGGGTCCAGAGTTTTATATGATATATATGCTCATATTTAAAATTAACCCCTTGACTACGGGAAACGGGTGGGTTGTGTACAAAGTCTACAGAGATTTCTGAATCTCAAAAGGAATGGGTTTAATTGCATTTAGATTTGGTTCGTTTGGTTCATTATTATTTCAGGCAATATTAAAAGGTGGATAAATAAAGACATTTATGAAGAAAAAAAACACAAAAAACATGGGCACTATTTGTTACCAATCCACCCACCAGTTAATATTTCGCTCTACTTAATACATTTATTCTTTTAACATCATAGAGAATGTTTGTAGATTTGTTTTTTAGGTTCAAAATTAATTATTTTGATTGCCTTTACTACATCTCCGTGACTTAAACATTTTTTATTATGATACAAAAGTTGTGATGTTTTGGATGCTTGGATTTTTAATTATTTGTATGTATTTGCAGATTACTATAACAATCAAAATCTAAATTGAATTTACTCCCTATTCCAAAAACAAATAATGCTAGGTCAATCAAAAAATATAAGCATTCATTAGAAAAAAAAAAAAAAAAAAATACAAACTGTAGAATTTGCAAAGACAAATAATGAAGGAAAACAAATGCAATTTAGATTTGGGAGATTGACAGAACATTCTACAAACAACATCCTATTTTTTGTGAATGTTATGATCAATTGATGAATTTGTTATAATTGATTTTCTCTGGTTATTAATTAAATTAAATAAAGCATGATTCACCTCTGTGGGCGAACATACCTCGCATGAATTCAAATCTTGGCATTGATTTTGTGGCGAAGGGGGCTCGATCTTCGCAACTATTTATTTTAATTTGTCCACCCACTCCCCTATTTTCAATTATATCTTGTGGTTTTCACATACATGTATAGAAGCCGCCAATGCATTTCGTCATGATGCAGTTTTAAAAAAAATTTCACCACACCACCATATTTGGACATCTTCTCACTGTGTCCTGTTTGTACAACATTCTTTTTCCCTCGCAGTCAGTATATTTATTCCAAGATATATTTTTTGATTTGTGAATTTTGGTATTTTAGGAATTCCCTTTTAAAACTGTATGTAAAATAATGGAATGGTTGTGACAAATAAAAACAATGAATTAGATAGTTATGATTTAGTTGCATTAAGATAATATTGAACATTAGAAATATTATTCAATTTAATTTTCTGGTTTGTTTTTCTTCAATATATCCTACTAAATAGTTGTGATCCAAGAAATTTAAGTACATTAATGAAATACAGACATTTGAATCGATAGGCAAACAAGTTGATAACCTCTCCTGTAAAACTGCAATAACATAATAGTGAAGAATAAGTTTCTGTTCTTTCATAAGTGTCTTATTTCTGTCCTTGTACTTCTGTGATATTTTGTTAAGTAAAGTTACCCAATATTGTTCACCTGTCTTTTTCAAAATGATGATCTTGACAAATCTGTATAACTTTGAGCAATTTTTAATTATTATGTCATAACAACTATTGTCACGTTTTCCATTAATTTTTGTTGTTTAAGCTACCTTGAACTTATGACCACCTGAAAATTCCAGTTCGTAAACCAAATATCCGGTTTTATTGCAGTATAATAAACTGTTCTAATGTTTAGCATGCAAATATATAGCCATGCACGATCGCTTTATACTTGTTCCGTGAAAAAAAAAGGGCATCAATTTTTGCCTGCTGCAACATCCGTTCAATCACTGAATGGTACCTTTTGTTCATGTTTACTCTACGAGAATATTATTTATAAGATAACGGACGAGGAAAAGAAAAAAAAATGAAATAGGAATCAAGTTAACGATAGAACATCCCCACGTAATGTTTTTATGAGATGATCAAATAACGGAACTAAGCAAATAATACCCGCCCATCCATACTCTGCAAATTAATGAAAAACACAATTAAACGGCAAAAAAGAGACAAATGCCCGAGTGTAATCCTCACTATGTTGTTTCATATTTGATTTTTCAAGGCTAAAAAATAACTTGCGGCAAAACATGGAAAGATTAACCGAAGGAAGAGCATTGTTTGTATAACCCTGATGTATGCATATCAAAACAAAGTAATGTGAAAAAAGTTCGTGATTAATAGGCACACAAACAAACATATTCTTTTTGGCATAATGAATTTATATTTTTGTATTCATATATGAAACTCTTGAATGATGTGATGTTTAATGTAAACATGCATATTGAAACTGCTACAAAGCAATGTGAAAACATTGCTGATTAAAAGACACATAAAATGTAATCTTATCAGTGAAATATATTCATTATTTCTGTGTTGATATAAAAACTTACCGAATGAATGATATTTGTGATGATTGTAATGTTTGTTCTAATATGTGCAAATGAATAGATAGAGAGGAGAATAACGCAATAACCAATGAAAGCGAGTGACTAATGAATGTGTTTAAATAGTCTTGTCTAATCCAGTGTCAGCGTTTTAAAATGTGCTTCATGCTTATCTATTTACTTGATTTAAGCATTTATCTATCTGAAATACATTTCAAAACGATGATTCTTGGTTGGTCAAGTCTATTTAAATGTACCCTATGACAGATAACCAAAAAAATACCCCCTTTTAAAATGCGGACTTTTGGTTCTAGACTGGTCTGTTTGAATGTACCCTATGAGAGAATAAAACAGATATGAATATACACTAGACGAACACACACACACACATACATATGCACACAAACACACACAAAAATTCCCAAACAAACATACAAGCACACACAGAAAAACGGACACACAGACAGGGAGAAAGAGAAGAGAAGAGGTTGAATGAAAAACAGTAAATGTTGAGGTTTCATGTACAGTCAAACCTGTCTTAGCAGTCACCTGTCTATAGCAGCCAACCTGCCTATAGTGACCACTAAAAGTGATCCCCTGCAGAGAAAAAAACCCAATGTTATTGCACCTGTCTATAGAGGCCACTTATATTCCTTTTGTCCTCTTTGTTGGTCATTTTTAGACAGGTTTGATTGTACATATATGAAATGAGATGAAATGGATTGATGATACTGGTGATTATGGATATAAAATAAATTATAAAATTGAATTAAAATAAATTGAAAGTAACTGATGGGGTAGGAGTAGTGTATAGGGAAGGGTTGGGGGGGGGGGGGGGGCAGATGAGTATTTGAAATCAGACAGAACAAAACATTTTGTTTGAAGTGGTAGGGGCAGCCCATTTTGAAGGTAACATAAGGAAACAAAACTGCACTTAAAAAAAACAGTCACATACATCACATTACTTCCTCTTGTATACTTGAATAATGATGCAACCTTTTTATCAAGGGAATTCAAAATGGAATTCCCCCTTGGAGAGAAATATGCAGAGATATAATACAATAAAGCTCACGAGATATTAACATGATTTCACAAAACCCATTACGTTTGTAGAAGAAAGAACAAATTTCCGTTTATTGAAATAACATACAAAAAGAAACAAGACTGTGTACATAGGTGGCATTAGCTGCGTAGGGTGTAGCCATTATACGCCCCCTCCGTAAGAAGTCCTTGGAAAGAAAAAAAACATACTCAAAGGCAAACATTCAAATATGTGAGACTTATAAGAAATTTGACATCAAGAACGTGAAATCTTGATGATTAAACAATGTTGTGCCAATTAACCCTTTTTATATGCTGTGTTTTAAAACTATAAGTCTAACTAAGAGTTTCAGTTCAACTTAAAATCTTTTGGTGGAACTTGCCATGGATAGGAAAATGAGAATTATTATTAAATATAATATATGCTACATATGGCTGCCTTGATGCACATGAATACCCCCTCCCAGGGAAAAAAAAAAAAAATGTATTTTTCGGGGGCTACTTTTCAAGCGTGCCTGCTTGAAAATGACACTCCAAAATTTTGTTGCATTGAACTCAATGCAATTTCAGGGGCTCTTTTGTTATTTTCAGGGGCTCTTTTGGGCCTTCGCGTGGGCGAATTCGCCCGGAGCCCCCGCATTATGCCCTCTTCATTTATCAACTTATGGGTATGCCACAATGAAGTTACACGCACAATAATCATACCAAAAAAAAAAGTATATATATTTCAATGTGTAATAAAAATGGTTGACTTTGTCAGCAAAAAGAATAGACCTTCTTTACTTCTGAATATGCCACAATGCAGGTCCCCATACACAAGGCATTTGTATAATCGGGCCAACCCGGCTCGGTGCATTGAGCAGGCTTCTCAACTGACAAGTCAATCTAGCCCATAGAGCTGTATAGCTTTCTTATGGTCTAGCCCCCGTCCCCCCCCCCCCCCCCCCCAGCACAGATTCATTACAGTCTCCCTCCAGTTCCCCCCTAATGAATTTCTGGTTACGCCGCTGCACAATTTATACACAGAGGCTTGCCCAACTTAGCGACTAAGAAAAAAAAGGGTTAATTTCTAGCATTGCTATATCACAAATGGACACATTAAGTTGTCAGCACAGATTCATTACAGTCTCCCTCCAGTGCCCCCCCCCTTATGAGTTAATGGTTACACCACTGCACAATTTATGCACAGAGGCTTGCCCGACTTAGCGACTAATAAAAAAAGGGTTTATTTCTAGCATTGCTATATCACAAATGGACACATTTTGTCAGCACAGATTCATTAGTCTCCCTCCAGTTCCCCCCCCCCCCCCCCTACCACTTACGAATTTCTGGTTACCCCACTGCACAACTTATACACAGAGGCATTTTGACACCCATGCACCTGAACACGGTTTACATTCAAAATAATGAATTATAAACATTTGAATCAGAGGCACGCCTTAAAGGTGCATCTGTTAAGTGTTTAACTCCACAAAAATTAATTTTAGCTTCCACATTTCCCGTCTACTGTGTTCTTTGGCTTATGGTAAGAGAAGAATAAAATCGGGTTAGATTTTTTCAAATGCCCCTTTAGTATGACGATATCTATCATTGATAATCATTCAGCTCAAGAGCGTTTATAAACGGTCATAAACGTCATACTGTAATAAGTTGTAAAAGCTGACGCAAATTGTCGCTTTTTTAACCAGGAAAGCAGTGTCCTTTTTTCAATGAAACTTTCACACATCATTCTAACATGTCTTACAATGATTTTGGTATAGGATTGAAGTCTCAAATGTCATTTTGGGCAATATCTGACACTTTACAGGTGCACCTTTTAATACAATCGCGTATCATTTATATTGCGATTCCCCCCAAAATAGGGATGATACATAGTCGACCAGGTTCTCTTGTGCAATGGGATAACTAGTAGACAATATAGGGTTGACAGGATTCAAAATATCACAGAGATATTTTTTTAATGCATCATTTGAGTTCTTTTCATGTTTTTAAAAGTGAATCATTGAGCCAAAAGATAAGCAATTAGAAATTATTATTTTACTTGCCTGAATTGGCCAAGCAGCATTTAAAGGGATCTAGTAACTTTGTTGGCATGTGCAAAAAGTGAGGAATGGTTGATGAAATGTATAGTGCTGTAATCTCATATGTCCACAGGGTATTGTGTGAAAATTTCAAGTCAAATGGACATTGCATGGCCAAGTAATGAGCGAAAATGCAAAGTGATATTGGGTGATATTCACTAACTCACTGCATTCACTTTGTACAGGGATGAAAAACTCGCCCAGAGTTTTTCTTATCTGAAAACTTTGATCGTACATATCTTTGTAACGAAAGGGAAATTTGAAAAACCGAAACCTGTCCCATGATTTTATTGTTAATACGAATACAACAAGGTATGAGGGAACCGCTAGAATTAACATTTTATTTTGAGGATTTGGACAATGTTACTAAGTCCCTTTAAATAGAGTCTGAATTTAATAATGTCACATTTTTTTGTTTATAACAAATGTTATCATTATGGTTCTAAACAACTTGTCCTTTAGATTTAACTTGTGGTGGTGGGTTGGAGCTGGGCAATTGCTTTCTTAGCAACCGCTAGGTAGAAATTTTCTTGCCTGACATTGTTTGGAATCATGATACCCATGGCAACGAATAGCTGTGACGTCAAACTTCGGTAATCTGTAACTCTTCTTAATTGCCCGAAGGGCCAGCAAAAAAAAAAAAAAGAGATGAAAATAATTTTATCCCTGAATTAAATAATAACTAGGACATTAAGCACACCTACGTCATAGTGAACCGGTCCGGTCCTCATCTCCGAGAATTAAAATAGACAAGTATAAACATGGGGATGTTTTTATTCTGTCGGCTTGATTATTTTAGGTAAGCGTTATTAATGCTGCGCGACATTTAGTGCTGTGGAAAATGAATTGGATTTTCGCGTAGTTAATTGATTTGAAGAGCACATAGTTACGCTCATGTACTCGCATCATGCTACATGTATATTAGGACTTGATTTAAATCGTAGACAAGAAATTGAGATACCAAAATAGAGTCTTTAATTGAAGCTTTGGAATTTGAACTTTATTTTATCCATTCTAGTTAATACAAATATAGCACGATGTGAAACAAAACTGTCTGAAATTATAATGTAATTCTCACAGTCTCTGTGAATCTCAGAAGGATAACACAGTTCTAATTTAAATCAAAAAGTGACAGGAGTTATCTTTTGTAAATCACTAATCAAATCGGAGCAGTTGTATAATTCTTGTTCATATCAATTCTGATCATGCATCGTACTACTCTATTATATTAGATTGCAACGTGTATCCGCTGACAGGGGTAATAATTATAGCGCTCTATAACTATCTATTATTAATATTATAAGTATTATTATTGTTATTAGTGGTACAAGTATGATCATACTTTATACACAATACAGTGATTTTCAGTTATTATTCTTCATTATTATCTTTCTGATGACTTGTAATCAATTTGAATATCATTTCCTTTTTACAGTTAAGATGCAGATTATTGAACTCGGCTTTATTGCAATCTACGCTCTATATTAAATATATATTATGATTATTATTATTATTAGTGGCACAGTATGTATCATATTAACACAATACAGGGATTTAAAAATTATTATTCACCATTATTCTCTTTCTGATGACTTTTAATCAATTTAAATATCATTTCCTTTTTACAGTTAAGATTCAGATTATTGCACTCAGCTTTATTGCAATTTACGCTCTATATTAAATATATATTATGATTATTATTATTATTAGTGGCACAGTGTGTATCATATTAACACAATACAGGAATTTAAACATTATTCTTAACTATTCTCTTTTTGATGACTTTTAATCAATTTGAATATCATTTCCTTTTTACAGTTAAGATGCAGATTATTGAACTCGGCTTTATTGCAATTTACGCTCTATATTAAATATATATTATGATTATTATTATTATTAGTGGCACAGTATGTATCATATTTGACACAATACTGGGATTTTAAAATTATTATTCTAAACTATTCTCTTTCTGATGACTTTTAATCAATTTTGAATCTCATTTCCTTTTTAAAAGTAAGATGCAGATTATTGAACTCAGGTATTAACATGTTAATTGCAATTTGCGCTCTAAATATATATTATGATTATTATTATTAGTGGTACAGTATGTATCATATTTTACACAATACAGGGATTTTCAAATTATTATTCTTAACTACTCTCTTTCTGATGACTTATAATTATTTTTGAATCTCATTTCCTTTTAAAAATTAAGATTCAGATTATTGAACTCGGGTAGGTATTAATATCATGTTCCTTGCACAAATTATGGTGATGACAAACCTAGACCCCTAATCTTGACTCTCTTGAATGAACTTTACATGTAAGTAAACCTGTCTATAGAGACCACCTGCTGATAAAGATCACCTTATCTGTCTCCCTTGAGTGATCTTTATAGACAGTTTTGACTGGATATCGCATATTATATTCCACATACTAAGAATCTTGCTCTACGATTGGTCAAAAGTTAATCACGTGATGAAATATAGTTTCGCCCATTGTTACACTCTGTAGATATCTTGGGTGAAAGTGCGTTGCACTCACTAGATAAAAAGTACTATCTACACTCCGCGGTTGCATTGAATTGAATACCAATAAGTGGCGCGATAACTCTATGCGCGCGAATTACAAATTTAATTGTATTCGTTGTGCATACGGTATACGTAGTACACTGCATACGCTATGCACTGTACATCAGAGGCGTCGATCAGCTGTTCGGAAAACACAATGCATTATGGCCGGGGCGAGCATTGTTTGTGAACAATTGCATTGTCTTTTCCGAACAGATCGACGCCCCTGTTGTAGTATCGTACATACACTGTTTGCATGCTCGTTCTGTGTACTCTACTAACATGGCGGCCACAAACATAAGGTTTGAGCTTTTGGATGAGGATGAAATGGACACGTTTTAATACTGGAGAGTGAAAGTAAAAATACAAAGCGACAACTTAAGTTCAGCCTGAAAGTGTTCCAAGATTATTGCGATGCTGGAAGCATACTTTTTAACGAATTGTCTGACGTGGACTTGAAAGCGCTAGACCAAGTGTTGGGGAGAC
The DNA here is from genome assembly GCA_037951105.1 of Echinarachnius parma. Taxonomy (NCBI): domain Eukaryota; kingdom Metazoa; phylum Echinodermata; class Echinoidea; order Clypeasteroida; family Echinarachniidae; genus Echinarachnius; species Echinarachnius parma. The sequence goes on from JBAMJV010008804.1 coordinate 28,646, forward strand.
TCTATTTTCGCGTTTGTTGACTTTTGAACTGTTTTTTTGGAGTTTACATTTCGCGTTTTAGCTTTTGGAATTACCCTGTTACCGAAATTGGAATAACAAGTCATTGTTGGTAAGTAGATCAAACGTAGTAGTAACAGTACTTAGACTTAGAAGTTAGACTTAAGCCCGGCGCAGACAGAGCCGACTCGACCAGATCCGACTGGCTTTAATCAGGCTAGAGTTGGGCCTGGTCGGTCGGAGCAGATTTATCGTGTTGAATCGGCCCCAACTGGCATCCGACTGTCTCTCGACTGGCAAAATGTGTGTCGCGGGGCACTGAAAACTGAGCCGATCGGAATGACAACCAGTCGAGTCGGCTCTGTCTGCGCCGGGCATTCTGAGTACTTAGAGTAGACTAGTCTAGGGGTAGGCCTGCTTAGACTACAGTACTAGTAGGTAGTAGTACTACTAGAGTAGACTAGATCTAAGTTCGATGTGAACCAGTCGAGTCGGCTCTGTCTGCGCCGGGCATTAGAGTACTTAGAGTGGACTAGGGGTAGGCCTGCTTACACTACTAAAAGTACTAGTACTACTACTAGTAGTAGTAGTAGTATACTTATTACAGTATTAGTACTACTACTTAGACTAGATCTAAGTTCGATGTGGAATATAAAGCAAATAATCACCTTTTGGTTTCAGGCGATGGCAAACTATCACTTCCTCGGCGATCTGAATGTATACGCTATCTTTCCTCAGCTTCGCTTCGGAAAGATAGCTACATCCAGCTCGCCTCGGAAGTGATAGATTGTCCCATCGCCTTCACCAACGGTAATTATTTGCTTACTACCCCTACAGAAATCTAAGTGTGTTGCAAGCCAGCGACTAGCTTGCGGCTATCTAGCAGCAAATGTAATAGGCTTAAAGGGATCTAGTAACTTTGTTGACATGTGCAAAAAGTGATGAATGATTGATGAAATGTATAGTGTTGTTATCTCATATGTCCACAGGGTATTGTGTGAAAATTTCAAGTCAAATGGACATTGCATGGCCAAGTAATGAGCGAAAATGCAAAGTGATATACACTAACTCACTGCATTCACTTTGTACAGGGATGAAAAACTCGCCCAGAGTTTTTCTTATCTGAATACTTCATTCATACATATCTTTGTAACGAAAGGGAAATTTGAAAAACCGAAACCTGTCCCATGATTTTTTTGTTAATACGAATACAACAAGGTATAAGTGAACCGCTAGAATTACAATTTTATTTTGAGGATTTGGACAATGTTACTAAGTCCCTTTAAAGGGGTATTCTGGGCCTGATAAACCCATTCGTTATTAGAATAAGCAGAATAAGAGGCATAATTGGTGAAAATTTGATCAAAATCAGACAAGAAACATGGGAGTTATACCTATTTGAACATCAGGTAGTAATGAGCGATCGTTTCAAAATTGTCGCCATATGCAACATTATTGACGAGCAACTTGCCATGGCTTTACATGAAAATACACTTATTTCTCATTTTCGTTGCTAAAAATTAAATTTTCTCTGCTTGTTTTCACAAATTCATAGAAGAATATCGATGGGCCATCCTCTTTGGAATTTGTAAGCTCATAAATTTGCTTTGTTATTAAGAAAATTTGAATATTGTAAAATGTCCATGTACAAGTCAAAATGGCTGCAGCTCGCAAGTGACGTCACGATCGATAGCAATTGCGAATGATACTCTAAATCGGAGCAAAGTTCATCCTGTCATAACTTTTGTATTGCTCTACCATTTTGGCTCAGATTTTCACTCATGATTCTTCATATTCACTTCGTTTTTTTATAGCAAACATGACATTTCTGGGGTAGAATTCCCCTTTAATAGGCTAAATAGGCATTTCGGGTAAAATAAAGCTTGCTAACGCTTATGACACGTTTGAAATCTGCTGCACGCTCACTATTACAACAGAGATCACCTATTAATCTTGCCGCTAGCTAGCGGCATGCTAGCGGCATGCTAGCCGCAAGCTAGCCTCTAGTTTACAGCACACTTAAGATTTCTGTAGGGGGTATGTATTAAATAATGTAGGACAAATGTGTCAAGGGCGCTTAAATTTGATTATTGAAATCTAAGGCCTAGCAATCACCAAGGTAGAAAATCTGATTTTCTAATTTCGGTTCAAAAATTGATTTATTTTCATAGCTAGGCTGGGCGAAAAACGTTTATGGCTAAGTCTGGACGCGAGAGATATTTTATTTTTTGAAAATCATGCTTCCTGTCGGTGGAATTTAAAGAGGTTGGACTTCAAAATGCATGGAGGGGGGTCTTGGGTCTTGGGAAGCTAAGAAATAACAAGAACAACAACAAAGAAGAAGCTTTCACTTTTACCGATATACACTCTCAACTGAGTTTGAACTTTAATTGAATGCTATGTGTTAACTCTGTGTGAAATGTGAAAATCTTGGAATTAAGAGGAGTCTTGGGTCATGGGAAGCTAAGAAAAAAAAAAGAAAAAAAAAGCGAAGCCTATAATTTGACTGTCAACTGAGTTTGAACTGGAGTTTAATGTTGTGTGGTAACTATGTGAAGCATTAAAAAACTTGGAATAAAGAGAAGTATTGGGTCCTGGGCATCCTCTGTGGTTGAGTAGAAACAGGGTAGATTTAATAGACTTTAACTAGTAGATTCCAAAAAGTTATTCTATTCCACATAACAATGAAGGTTTATTCAAACTTCTGCATTTGGATCACTACTTTTTTACTTCTTTCTTTTTTGCTTAAAAATTCTGTACTTTTTTGCTCATTATTAATGTTAAATGAAGTATAAGCTTGTTAAGCGAGGGGTCTTTGTAAAAATCACTCGGTGGTAAAAGAAAAGACAGGATAGATTAGACTCACACTATCACATAATGTACATGTAAAAGAGGATGATTTATTCAAAAGATTAAGGGAAGATTAGTCTAAGATTATGTCCTTTGGATCAATATTCCCATTACTTGTAATATACTCGTTGATATTTATGTATTTATAAATCACGTTAAGCAACCGGTCTTTGTAAAAATCACACAGTGGTAAAAGAAGACAGGATAGCTTAGGACCTGAAATATTGCCAAAAAGGGGTGATTTATTCCCACAGAACAAAGGTGGCTTATTTATAGAAACTCTGTGTTTTGTTCATTTTTGTTTTACTTTCTAGATACTTCTTTGTAATGTACTGTAATTACTTCTTTATAAAATACGACAGTAGGGGGGTGTTTCACAAAGATCCTAAGTTGAACTTAACTCTAAGTTGGACTTAAAAAGTATGGAAAGCCATTAGTTTCTTTGAAAAATTGTTGTAAAAGTCCTTTTTCAAAGGCACAAAATATTGATTCAAATCATTAATATTTTCTTTTATCAAGATGATTTCATGTTCTTGATGCAACACTTATGAAAAGTCTCAAATTATTGCTTTGTTGCTTTTGAATATATTGTATTCCAAGGCCGCCTACAAATGGCTTTCCATAATAGTTAAGTCCAACTTAGAGTTAAGTTCAACTTTAGAATCTTTGTGAAACACCCCCTGGATATATATATGCTGCAAACATAATGTTATCCAGCATATAATTATGCTTTATTCAAGATGTTGTATGAGATTCACTCTTTTCATGATTGTCAAGCATCCACAAGGCAGATTCGCCATTTAGAACTAGGCTCGTTTGTGCGCACTACATAACACTGAGCCACTGTGTAAATTCTGCTCTGTTCGTAGGGCGTTCGCAAGATGGCACCGCGCATTTGATCTACGAATCTGAACTATACATTTAAGCATCCAACCTTTGAACTGGCGGATAATTTAGAACATGCCAGACTGTTCAGACTTGGACGACGGCCAAAGCACTACTAAATCATTCCAAAAAAAAATGATTATATTAATTTTTTATTTTTACAATTACATGTTTTGTGTTTGATCCTCTATACAGTCTATAAAGTACAATTTTTTGTTTTAACTTTTCTTTTGTCTGAGAGTTGAAAGTGTCTCATAAAGCAAAGAGTTTGTGCACTCTTTTGTGGTTAGCTTGAATACCAATGATATTTGTACATGGACATTCCACTGCTTAGGGTTCTCGTTTCTTTGAAAATAGTACAGTATCCCAATTTATAAAAAATACCGGTTTCACTCTCGGTCGTTTATAAGTTTATGCAAACTTTGTGGTCATCTGGCTTGAACATTGCAAAGAAGGGGAAAATCACCCTTCCCCGAGCCAAATAGACCGTCTCATTTTAACTGCATCCTTTATATCGCGACCGAACGGGCAACATTTTTTCAGTGAAAATGTTCAGTACAGTAATAGTTAGAATTAATAAAGACCTAGTTACAGGCTCAGATAAAATGAACCAAACATCCAAGAACATGAGGAAGAACAATTGAGAACAAAAAATTAAGAAAAAAAGAGATGGTTGAACAGAATCAAGTCTAGTAGTGCAATGATTTGACTTCTGACCATCAACATTTATAACTAATAATATGATTATGATATTATTAGGTCTAATGATTATTGGCGGTTAAAGTTAGTTTCATATTTATATAAAGATAAACATTGATATTCATTGAATAAAACAATATGAACTATAAATTGATTGCAATTGATATAAGACTCTTAGGAGTGCACATTGGAATAAGAAATTAGATCCACATTGGATTATTGTTTGGTAAATGTGGATATTAAAAGGACTTAGTAACATTGTCCAAATCCTCAAAATCCAATTGGAATTCTAGCGGTTCCCTCATACCTTGTTGTATTCGTATTAACAATAAAAGCATGGGATAGGTTTTGGTTTTTCAAATTTCCCTTTCGTTAAAAAGATATTTACGATTGAAGTGTTTCAGATGTTAAATTATCCACTGGACCGCGAAAACCGTGTACAAAGTGATTGCAATGAGTTAGTGAAGATCAATTTGCATTTTCGCTCATTACTCAGCCATATATCGTCCATTTAACTTGAAATTGTCACACAACACCCAGTGGGTATCAGATAAAAACAATATACATTGTATCAACCACTCATCACTTTTTGCACATGTCAACAAAGTTACTAGATCCCTTTAAGTTGGTTCTGCCCTGCCAATAAAGAGGAAAATAAAGATGTATACAGAAAGAAAATTGAGTCTGGCTAGACAAAGTCATGCTCATGTTTATAACTGATGAAAAAAAGACATGCATATGCACAGAGTGTGTTAACACGCACACATTATTGGACAGACGTAGCGTGAGATTCTCTAAGAAATCCATTTAAGGAAGTATGATGTGTTATAATAGCTCAGAAAAATTATAATTTGGTCATCTTGTCAAGTTCAAGAATTTAATCTTGTTTATGCACATAATACAAGGGGGAAAAATATTCCAGGTATGTCTGTTTGAAGATTAAGTTTCCGATATATAATTATTGTTGGGCAAACATGTCTTGACATGCTAGCCAAAAATATCTAAATGCATTGAGAGAAAATATTAATCTAAAAAAAGTTCAAAATGCTAAGTCTGAGCTAGACAGATAAATGCATTGAGAGAAAAGACTAAATTAAGATTAAATTCTTGAACTTATCTAGATGACCAAAGTATAATTTTCTGAGCTTTTATAACACAGCACACTTCCTTAAATGGATTTCTAACAGAGAAAAGACTAGCTGCAAACATGTTTCAAAGGGCTGAGTAGGAGCTATAAAAGTGGATCTAAACGCACTGAGAGAAAAGATTAGCCGCAATCATGTTTCAAAACGTTTCAAAATGCTGAGTCTGAGCTAGGCAAGTCTATCTAAATATGAATCAAGAGAAAAGATAAGCCTCAATCACGTTTCAAAACGCTAAGTCTGAGCTTTCTAAACGCAACTTCAGATACTCTATGTACCTTTTGTATGCAGGAAGATAGTCGAAAGATAAAAACAAACCAAAAATATGAGACCCCCCCCCATAGCAGTCTTCACCAGTCAATTTTGTTTTTTTATTAAAGATATATATTAATATAACCAGAATATTTGAATTTATTATGCTAGCATATACACAAAGTATTGGGAAAAGGGCTCATTTGCATGAAATGAAACCCAATCTATAGACAATTTTGTTAATCTTTAAGCTGATCAGGCTGGAGAAATTAATATATTTATATAAAAAATGAAACAACTACACATATTTCAGGCGTGCAGAAATTATCGTGCAAACATAGCGTGACAGTTTTAAAGCAGGCACATTGGAATAAAAAATGAGATCCGCGAGGAATTGTTGTGCGGTGAAAGTGGTGACATTGTTGGTTCTGCGATTAGACTGGTGAGGGAAATTAATTCACAATATGTGTATCAAAAGAGATCGAGACAGACTCGTAACATTCATGTGCATGTAAAAAGAAGAGAAGAAAAAAAGGAATATTCGAGACTTGTCTGCATGAAGCGTGCTGACATGCATACAATTATTATTACACAAACATAGAGTGAAAGTGAGGTCTTCTGTAGGATATTAAGGTGTGGCTCTGGAATTAAGAAGGATTTGGTGTCTTTTGTAAACTGCTTGAAGCGCAAACTGCAAACAAAAAATGTCTCTCTAATTATGGAGATGATATATCAAGTGAATGACAAGCGTTGGCGAAATGCTTTTCTATTACATACTCAAATTCGGTGGGCAGTATTACATGATAAAATCACCCTTTTCGATGGGTATATGAATTGATTAAAGTCTCAAATGTTACTTTTGGGAAAATTGTATGTTAAGTTTTGTTAACCCATTCAGGACTGGTCCCGAAAATATTCAGGCTTGAAAAATGCATGTTATACCAAAATCAATTCGCCCTGAACGGGTAAGTTATAATGGAATACTTTAATATAGCAGAATATTATGATAATCTTTCTAATACCGGCACCCAATGTTAATTATTTGACGGGTGTTCACTGGAATGTTCAGGCAGAAATGCGTTAATCCAGGATTTCACGGTGCACTTGACTTAATATGCACGCTTGTAGTGAATCACGCTGGTATTAAAAGGCCGGGGCTGGTCGGGTGACTGGGTGCCATTAAAGGTACAGTCAAACCTGTGTATAGTGACCACCATTGTGGCCACTCTAAACAGGTGACCTCTATAGAAAGATTCTATAACATTAAATCTTCTCTGCAGGGGATCACTTTCGGTGACCACTTACTTATTGGTAGGTTGACTGCTATAGACAGGTGACCACTAATAAAGAGAGGTTTGACTGTACTTGGTAACTCCGTTGTCATGTGCGAAAGCATTCGTTGGAAAGCCCTTTTCTTTATTAGTGGTGAAAGTGCTCGCACAGGAACCAATGAAGGCGATTAGATTTCAGGGCGATTTAGCCCTGAAAAGGATAAAAAAGCCCATCCCAAAATAGCCACCACAATGGAAAATTCTCAAATTAAATGTGAAAAATTTAATAATGTAACTAGATACCTTTAATGATTAGTCATGAGTCGCAGTGGGCTTTAACATTGAAAAAAGATCACGTAGATCATGGTTCATGTAGCTGTTAGTGCAGAGCTGTAGTCAATTTGTTGTGTACATTTCAACTAGACCTGGCTCCCTTTAAAATATGTGACTCAGATTAGCAATTTTTTTACTTAGACACTATAATTTGTTTAAAGGTAAGTGGCAATATTTAAAAAATTTCCTTTTCAAACATTATTGTACACTTTTATAGTTAATGATGATGATGATGTTGATGATGATGATGACGATGACGATGATGACGATGATGACGATGATGACGATGATGATGATGATGATAATGATGATGATAATAATTATAATAATAAAATAATAATTAGTATTGATCATTATTATGGAAATAAGGCAGGTAGTGTGATTCCTGTCTCCATTATAGTAATATATTTTGAGCAAAACAAAACAAAAAAAACAACAACAAAAAATCTTAATACTATTTTTCTGTTTCAAGGCCTTCAATTATTTCCTTTTCAGATTATTGATCCTTAAAAAGCTTAATAATTCTTATTCTAAAGTCTGCTTCCTTAAAAATGTTTCAGCCACTAAATATAGAATTACTTTTCAGCAGTTTTCTAAAGCCACTTCCTTTTTAATACCATTTGTGTGTTGCAACTTCTAGAATCTGTCCTCCTTATTTTTGTATTTTTCTATTAAAGTCAACTTCCTTTTTTAATACCATTTTGTGTTTCAACCACTAAATGTTAGAGGTCATCAACAGATTAATTGTCTGGCTATGGGGTGGATTCAGGGCCCCCGGGGGAGTGTGAGTGGTGGGTGGGGGGAGGGGGGGGGGGGGGTCTAGGGAGGGATCATGGGGGCGTTTTGTGTGGGAAGTTGAGTGACCACCAATGCATCTCCGATTCCCTGAAGCCAATTGCAGGAGGAAGCTTCGTTAATGAAGATTTATTTTCTCTGTTGGACCTTGTTTAACCCACTGCCATCATCTTAAAGGTGCTGTCCTCCTTTTACAATAAAAAGTTCTACAACTTGCGAGATATTTGTCATATTTGAATTATGAAAGAAAATATTATTACAAGTATAAATAGCCTGAGAAGATTAGGTCTTGAAAATACCTTTTTGTGAAATGATATTGATATTTAGTTCTTGAATCTAGCAACTGCAAATCTTTCTATATGTAATTTGTGTTTATACTACATGTTCACAGACTGAATATTGAATTTATTTTGGTTGAAAACAATCAAGGTGATTAAATCAGATATTTTATTTAACATGATAACATTCATTTGAACTTGGTAAACTTGGAAGATACCCCTACAAAATGAGGACAATATCTTTAAGTTTGGAAGAACATGGTGTATCATATATTAAACACTTAACAACTTATTGAGGAAGCCTCTTAAAAGAAGAAGAAAAAAAACGTGAAATATTGCTGGAGGTTATTGGTTTGATTTCCTTTGGCAATTTTTTTTCTCTATTCATAATGACTCAAACTTGCACTGAGCATTCAGTCGGTGAAGAGCAGAAATGGAATAATTTTTCATCCCCGACACCCAAGAAATTTTAGCGGATATTCTTCTTCAATCAGGAGCCATTTTTTACTATAAGATTTTAAGCCATTGACTAGAAGATTTCCTTACTTCTGTAGACTGTCTACTTGGCACGTTAAGTTTCCGTAGGCAATGGGTTTAAGTAGATCGATAGACACAAGTTTGATTCTTCAATATGTATTGAAGTTTATGTAAAAACTTGTCACTTTTATGCCATTATAAATGCCATTATAAAATATATTTGCTTACATATCACTGAGAAGACGTGTAGCAATTGTGAATATTAAGTTCATTGCCAAGATTTGTAATCACAGGCGGCGATTTTAATATGCGTTCTCTCATAGATTCTTACCGTATGCCTCCATACATAACGACTTAGCAACGACAATGCTATCAGCACTACACGTATGCAGCGAGTGCTCGGTACCAGTAGCCGTGGCACACCTGTAATTACGGGTACCCCTCCCCACTCCCCCAAGCCTTACCTCAACCAATCAATGCGAATTAATCGCGGCTGTCTGCACAAATTTGCGGCAAGCCACCGCCGCGCTATATATATATACCGTATATATTTATTCATAATATTCACAAGAAGAAAAGTATTAAGTGGAAAAGAGAGAGTGAGAGGTAGGGGGAGAGAGAGATAGAAAGCTATTCAAGTAGAAATTAGAAAGTTAGGAAAAACATATTAAGCATGATAGAGATTGAGAGAGAGAGGGGGAAAGAGATTTACAAAAAGTTATATAAAGAGTTAGAAACTAATTCAATTGATAAAGAGATATTAGAGGCAGAAAGAGAGAGAGAGAGAGAGAGAGAGAGAGAGAGACAGAAAAGCAAGATCAAGAGCATTGCATTTACATTGTATACTTGTGTTGTGCAAATTTAAATGGTTGGGTGTGAAGAAAGAGATATAATGAAATTTATAGTTATCTTAATTTAGATAGATATGCAGAAATAGCTCCAGAGAAAAGAGAGAGAGGGAATGAGAAAGAGTGAGGGAGAAAAAGAGCAAGAAATAATGGCAGTGGTTTGGAAAGTATTTTGTATTTCCAGAGGAAAAAGCATGAAAAGATGTGCAGTACATAAAAAAAATAGATACATGTAAAATGAATAGAGAAGAAAGGTGTACATGGAGATTATGATGGACGAAATATTGCAAAGTTGTTCCAGGTTTTGGAAATGCTAGAGGGATTGCAGGAGAAGAGAAAAGATGTGGAGACAAGAGAGAGATGCTAAACAGTACTGTAGATACATTGATTAGATGGATTGATAGATGGAAAGGTAGATGGATGGATACTAGAGAGATAGACAGAAGGAAGGACGGATGGACAAACAGACAGACAGACAGACAGACAGGTAAATATATATGTAGATAGATAGATAGATAGATAGATAGATAGATAGATAGATAGATAGATAGATAGATAGATAGATAGATAGATAGATAGATAGATAGATAGATAGATAGATAGATAGATAGATAGATAGATAGAGGCAGATCATTGTAACATATATGACAAAGTTGCTATCGTTTGAAATATAAATGAGAGAAACAATGAAATAGAAGGGTGAAAGAAAATAAAACAAGAGAGGGGGAGAGAGGGAGAGAGCTGGACATAGAAAGAGAAGAGAGCAAGGGAGATGAGTCGATTCATGCAGAAGATCATGACGCATCCGAGTCAGTTGTCGCTGGTTGCCGTGGGTGATGGTTTAGGGGGATGGAGGATGGGAGAAGGTCACGGTCAGCTATTGCGATGACCTCATGCCGCAGACGGTGGTGCTTGCCTTACTACAAGTCACTAGCAAATTTAATTCTATAACCTGGATGCACTGACCCAATGGTACAGGGCTATCAAACCACAGGCTCTACAATTTTTCAAAATTATGTCCAAATTTTCTGCACTTTATGTCCACATTATATGCATAATAAATCATTCAAATCTAGTATGTACCAATTTCCCCTGAGGGGTGTTTCACAAAGATCCTAAGTTGAACTTAACTTATTAGTTGGACTTAAAAACTATGGAAAGCCGTTAATTTCTCTGAAAAAAAAACTGTAAAAGTTATTTTTAAAGGCATAAAATGTTGATTAAAATAATAAATATTTTCTATTGTCAAGGAGATTTCATTTTCTTGAAGTAAAATTTATGAAAAGTCTAGAATACTTGCATTTCTGCTTTTGAATATATTTTTATTCCGAGGCTACAAATGGCTTACCATAATTTTTAAGTCCAACTTAGAGTTAAGTTCAACTTAGGATCTTTGTGAAACACCCCCCTGGTGTAAATATTAAGAGTAGATAAAGTGATTTTATAAAAGGCTACATTATATTCTATCTTTTATAGTAGTGTAGAGGAACAGGTTTGGGTGACTAGCTAGCAAACTTTTTCACTTATTTTTGTTATTTTATACTTTTATAATTTGTTGGTCTCAAAGGGAACAGGTTTTTGATGATGAGCTAGCAAACGTTTCCCCCTATTATCTTTATTTTTTTTAGCAAGCATAGTTATGGTTTTCCTCTTGTTTTTGTTGCAATTTTTAAATAAAGAGTAAAAAGAGAAAAGAAGGTCACCATTAAAGGAGGTGAATCTTAATCCCACTTTGTCAGGTATAGTAGCGCTGAGGTTTAGGCATCGATGGTGTGTGGTAAAACAGCTGGGACGAGCCAACTTTATATCCTTTATTATATCAATATGTAGATAAGAAGTAAAATGAGTGAGAAAGAAGAGAGGGAGAGGGGGAGAGAGAGATAGGAAACTAACTAGAAATTTAGGAGACCAAGGGGGTGTTGCGGAAAGAGTTGCAATCGATTGTAAAGTTGCAATTAATTGCAAGTCAGAACATGTGACTTAATGCGCAAATCTGATTGGTTCAAACATGCATATTTTCTGACTTGCAATTAATTGCAACTTTACAATGTAGGACTCTGTCTGCAACGGGGGCCCAGATGAGACATAGACCAAAATGGGTGTAGCCAAGTGACCATAAACCCTGTATACAGTACCCAATAAGTTAGAGTATAGAAACAACTCTTTCCAGTTTTCATTTTTCTTGTTCGTATAAACCAGAAGTAAAAATGTAATTAGAAAAGAACTCAGACTTTGCTCTAAACTCTAAATTATAAGCAATTTGAATTCTCCCTAAACCCCAGCCCAAATATTTTCAGGACCAGTCCTCAAAGGGTTCTAAACAATAGAAAACTATCTATTTATTGTTTTTTGAGAAATGCAAGTAATTTTCTGAAGTAAAAACGACCATTAATATAGACATGATTAGCATTTTTCCAAAGCTTTGTGCCACATGTTCAATACGAGTCAAATCATGTTCATATAATTAATACAAATTAAAAAAATCAATCATAAAAAGTCATGTCTTATAAACATGAACAATGAACATATATATGGAAATGTATTAAACAATGATAGAAAAAATATTATTACGAATAATATATCCACCATTCCCACACGCACTCGATCTTATTACACACGCCCAATCATTGTGTGCATTAATTATGCCAATTACCATGCGCTTTGTGTACATTTGTGGTATACAATCCTTGAATTAGGGGATCGGTTGCGCAAACAATGGGCTAACCAGTGCAGATGCCTAATAGTGCACGTGCACCGTGATATGGATACGCTTTTTTTTTTCCTTCTTTTTTTTCCGCCGGCGGACAAAAATAATTACATTGATCAACAAGTGCTGCCAGCTAGCCTCTCGGTTTCATGCAGCTATTTATTATTTGCCCTCTTTTTACAAAACTAATATTTTTTACTTGTTTGTTTTTGAGGGCTTCCCAAGGCAAAATGGTAGGATCGCATAGGCAGGCATAGTCTTAGTGCTTACATTGTTGTATTTGATGTTAATATGCAATGAATGGATATCAAGTAAAAAGCTGACCCGAATGTTAACAAATGCAAAATCCAGTTCTGCCTTTCTCCATCTCTTTTTGAGGACTAGTTGGAGGCATGTAGCTACATGTATATAGATGTAATACAGACAATAAATGTATCAAAATATATATATATTTCATAAGAAAAATTAAAGCTGTCGCCAATTAGTTTACACTTTTGCATGCTGTTTTTTTATGGCATCCATCCATCCATCCATCCATCCATCCATCCATCCATCCATCCATCCATCCATCCATCCATCCATCCATCCATCCATCCATCCATCCATCCATCCATCCATCCATCCATCCATCCATCCATCCATCCATCCATCCATCCATCTATTATCAATTTTTTCATATTTCTAGTAGATATTATTAAAGCTGACCAAATTATTTTCTCTTGTAATATATAGGGTAGATATAGTGCATGTATTATGTATTATGGCAACTGAAAGATGCACAAGCGTACTTTTATACACCTACTGTACACATTAATAAATTATCTTTATGGCAGGCGAGACTCCACCACCCATTGTTGGAAACAGGTGACAGATACGGGGGAGCGAAACCGGCAGAAAGCACGAATTAGTGCTGCCGTGTTCACGTTCTGAATGGGCGTTGGCCGAGCAATCGCATGATCATGATAGAATATCGGCATCTTAATACATGTATGCCCATCAAATAGAGAGAAAGAGAAGAAAATATTTCAGTAGTTTCTGAAACACGACTTCATATCTTCTTGTGAAAAGCCTGACTTTGTTTAATATTGATGTGTTCATAATCTGAATGGCAGTAGGTTTAGGCTGAGTTGAATGAGAAGAGTTTCATATAATAGAGAGATGGAGAGAAAGGGGGGGGGGGGGGGTGTGGGGGTGTGGGGTGGTAGAGGAGAATATGGTAGTCAAGTTATTTCTGTTGCGTACAGTTTTCTTTCAGAAATGTACTAGGTAGAAAGAAAGAAAGATAAAAGCCCAGAGTTAATTCTGCAATGAGGAGAAAAGTGTGCATGATTTGACCAAATCTCAACCTCTGAAGGCAAAGCTTCCACACATGTTCAAAGCATCAAAAAGAAGAAAAAAAAGGGGGGTGGGAAACAGCAAGTTATTTCTAGTGAAAAACAAAATGATAGCAGAAAAAAAAAGACTTGGATCTTTCGTGTTGACAATCTTAATGGGCGTTGGCTAGGAACGAATTGAAGACAGCAGGGACAGGAGCACTATTATGCTTATCAGAGAGATTAAGATGGGGGGAAGATTCATATTTGTACTGGTGCGAAAAAGAAATGCTTTTTATTTGCAGAATAGCGTGAATTAGTTCTACCTCATATTAAACTAATATCTTCTGGATTTAGCTGCTGCTGGTTTTTGTCAACAGCAGTAAGCTATAAAATGGTAGAATCAATAGAAGGTTAGATGAGTTATAGGTTTATATGATAATGAATTAATATTTGTATATTTTTAGTAATGTAGTCGACTCTAACGTTCGAAAGTAACATGGTCGCGACAGACTTTTGACCCTTTATTGACACACATAGAGCAAAGAGAAAGGAGAGAGATCAAGTTATTACTGATGTCGTCTTTAACGTTATAAAGTGGTTGCGACAGAGTTTCGACCCTTCATTCACACACATGCAGCATATATAATAGAAAAGCAAAAGATCAAGTTCTTCCTCTTACGTTATAAAGTAGCATGGTCACATCAGAGTTTTGACCCTTCATGCACATGCATACGTACATCATATATTAGAGAAAGAGAAATATCAAATTGTTTTTGATGTCGACTCTAACATTATAAAGTAGCATGGTTGCGACAGAGTTTCGACCCTTTATTCATACACATACAAAGATCAAGATCAAGTTATTTCAGATGTTGACTCTAACGTTATAAAGTAACATGGTTGCGAAAGACTTTTGACCCCTTATTCACACACACAAGTACAGCATAATAATAGAAAAGCAAAAGATGAAGTTATTTCTGATGTCGACCCTAACGTTATTTGGCAGAAAGCCCAAATTAGTTCCGCTTTGTTCCCAATCTCTATAGACGTATAAAGACCAGACTGAACTATTCAAAGCTGGAGCATATATCTCTAGAACAAACTTTTAAAATCCCCTCAATAAAAAGTAAACATGAAAAGGAAAGAAAAGAACTTGCTGCCAATAAAAATCTGTCGAATAGGGTCGATAATGTAATATTGATTACTTATAAATACATTTCACATTCATTCGCACGCATTATCTCTAAATATACATTTGTGACCTTACACCACAAAACGACCGTTATGTCGCTGTAG
This sequence comes from Echinarachnius parma, assembly GCA_037951105.1. Lineage (NCBI taxonomy): Eukaryota > Metazoa > Echinodermata > Echinoidea > Clypeasteroida > Echinarachniidae > Echinarachnius > Echinarachnius parma. The sequence continues at coordinate 43,792 of JBAMJV010008804.1, forward strand.
TAGTTTCTCTTTTATTGGCTAAAACAGACAAATTTTGTTCAAAATATGAGATTTAGGATTTTTGTATTTCCTGAATAAGCATATCTTAATCTACCTTCTGGGAAATTTTGAGAATCGGGAATCAGGTTTAAATATTAATTTTCCATTTAATAAATGTGATCTTATTACAGCGCTTGCATAGACACTGATCTTTTAAACGGCCCGTTTCTCCCTTATTTTAAAAATGCTTCAGCCGTATGACATATCTTTGGCATTCATTTTGAAAGGGTTTGCTTAGTCCAAATATGACAAATTATATACCATTTTAAAGGTAATGGCTTCTATTTTAATGTTAAATGAAAATTAGGAAAAACATTTTCCCGACTTATCAGTCGTTTTGTGGTGTAAGGTCACATTTGATCTTTTTTTTCTTCTTTTGTGTTGGTAACGGAGCAATATTATAGCAGGGCATTTGTAGTCTTGTTTTAAATCAACACATATATGTGGACGTGGTGTGGCAAGATCGGTAGAGCGCGCGCTTTCTGATCTCGAGATCCCGAGTTCGAACCCTGCCCACTGCGTTTGTCCTTCAGCAAGACAATTAATCCACATTGCCGCTCTCTACCCAGGAGTACAAATGGGTACTTGGTCGGGTGTTAATTAGCCTTCAGCACCCGTTGGGCAGCTTGGGCTAGTATGCTCCCCTGGGAGTTGAGATGGTGCACAAGATAATTGTGCGGGTTTGAACTGTACCTGATGACCAAGGGTAATAATGCGCCTCTGAATATGGCACCTAGATACATGGACGCTCTATAAATGCTATATATTATTATTATTATTATTATATATTTGAGCAATGTCGGCTCTTTGTACATTGCCACGCCGCACTGGTTAGCCATCTATAGCTCCATATTAAATTGAGAGGTGGTTTTTCGCTACATTGGGCAGGGCTTAACGCGCAATGAAAATTTCACGTGATGCGTTATGGTTGGTGGCAATTTAATAGAGAACATGGGTATTAACAATAGGATGTGCACTTTGTACATATAATAATCCACTCGCGTAAGTACGGTGGTAGTCTTGTTTCAGACTGGTGACAATCTATCCGAATCCAGCTAGTCTGGCGAAAGACTGAATAATAAATCCACGCAATTTAGCAATTTAATTTAGCAATTAAGTAGTCAATAAAATATTTTATATTTGATAATTAATATATTTAATATTTGATAGTAACAAATTATGATTTTGGGGTTATAGTACAAATTAAGTCAATCCTTTTCTTTCCCTGGCATACATGTGACCATTTCTTTATACTTTGGATTATACTTTGTAATGCCCTTCTCACTCTCACCGGATAAAATGTGACCGGCTATAGCAAAACCTGGCACTTGTCGGTAATTCATGTTTTGAATAAACAGGCATTTTAAGTTCACACAATGCGTGTAAAAGACCTACGATTGTAAATTGAAACAATCAAATATTCGACCAATTATTGACCAACTACGATTAGAACAAAGCATCAAAATGAAAGCTTGAGGGACAACTTGGGCCTTTCTAATGGTATGAAAATCTACATTTTGATTTTTACCGAAGAGGTGCCGGGTTTTGCTATAGCCGGTACACAATGTGAGAGGAACCAATCGCTGAGCCGTGAAAGGTGACGAGAGAAAAATTAGGCAAGATTTTTTATCTAAGGGGTTTTCCCTTTTATTGATTTATTTTCTCTAAATTAAGCTTGATTAATTCCTCCAGCGATCTGGAGAAATTGAGCAATGTAGATTTCATGTGTTTGACCCATTAAAGGGATAACCATTGTCCAAATCTCAAATCTTACTTGGAACATAACGGTTCCTCTCATACCTTGTTGTATTTGTCTCCCAATAGGTAGCATGGAACAGTTTTTGGTTTTCAAAATTTCTCTTTCCTTTGTAAAGATACGTATACATATGATGAAGTGTTCCGATTTTGAAACTTTCTACTGGATATTAAAACTGTGTACAAATATTAAGTCAGTGCAATGAGTTAGCGAATATCACTTTGCAATTTTTGCTCGTTTTCAGCACCATATAACATCCATTTAAACGGTATAGCTTTTCATACATTACTTAAATAGTGGACATATCAGGTCACAACAATATACACATTTTATTTAAACATTTGTCACTTTTTGGCATTGTCAACAAAGTTACTACAGTGTAACCAACAATATTTGACACCCTGAAAAATAGGAAACTAACTATTTGGATAATTTTTTCAAGAATGGTCCTTATTTTATCTTGATTTCTACAAAGCAGCATCTAATAAACACATACAATGAATTTTAGGCAGCTTTTTACCAAACATTTTCTTCAAATTTGTTATAGCATCATTAATTAAAGTGATTTTTTCAAGGTGTCCAAATAATTCTTGGTTACACTTGTATATCCCGTTAAAGCAATTCGGTTATTTGGTGTAACACACATGCTCCCATAGACACAGCCCAAGTATTTATGGGAGTAGTCCTGCACGGGTTGAGTTTTCTTTTTTTTGAAAATATGACATCAAATAATGAATTGAGTGCATTCAGTATTTTCTGGAAATCATTTTTATATTTTTTTATATAATTTTCCACAATATGACATCAAATTATAAATTGAGTGCATTTGTTATTTTCTAGGAACTCATTTTTTGATTATTTTTTAATATCAATTTCCATATGCCATATGACATCAAAAAATAAATTGAGTGCATTCATTTATTTTCTGGAAATCATTTTGATTATTTTAAATATCAATTTCCAAATGACATATGCCATCAAATCATACATTATTGAGTGCATTCATTATTTTCTGGAAATAATTTTTGATTATTTTTTTTATAACATTTTCCATTTTTGTTTTTAATTACTCTTAAACCCTTCTTAATTGAGAAAATAAACCTCTCCCCCTGATGTTACCTACTTCTGGGCCGAGATTTGGTATAGAGAAAACAGTAGGGGGATCAGGTCGTAAAACACGCAGCGAGGCCTTCGGACCCTTCTTATTCTACACGCAAAATCCTCACTCGGGTAGGTTACCATAACAACCGCACCTCCCTCATCACGCGAACAGCTGGGGCGACACATAGTATCGGCGCGCGCTGTGTTTTTGTTCACAGGCCATACGTCTTCTACCCGGGTAACAGGTTTCTGCGCGCTTCTTAATACAAGGTTTATCAGGATGTCCATCCTGATGTTGTCAGGACGCACCTAGCGCTATCACCCACTAACCACGTCTAGTGGAAGCTCCTATCTCCCCCAGATGCGTCACTGATTGTCGTCCTGATTGTTATACGATCGGAGCTTCTAATTTGAAACGGTGTAGGTAATCTCATCCCGGACAACGTCAGGACGTCACCGCGACTATTTCTTTTGATTAAGAAGGGGTTTTATATGCACCCCCTCAACGTTTGATATTCAAGTTGGATGATAATTGGAAGAAAGGTCTTAAAAGCAGGTGGTCTTTATTAAACAGGTGGTTGCTAATGTAGCAGTCACACCTGCCAAACCCGAATCCAAACGACACGAGACCGCATATTCGGGACGTTTCGGGGACAGTTCGGGGGCGCCAGCGGTTGTGTCGGGTAAAGAAGGGAATGGTAGTACGGAATTGTCGAGTCTCTTTTGTTGTGACTGCTAAACCCCAAGTTCGGGCTCTTGTCGGTGCCCGATAAAGTGGAAGTTCGGTCTGGTTTCGGTTTGGATTCGGTTTGTCGGTGGTATGACTGCTACATTAGACAGCTAGGTTTGACTGAGTAAATCATAGTTTAGCGTTGTTGTTTGATGTCTTCTTTCTTTATGCAGGTAATGGCAACCACAGTACATTGTAGCTGATCATGGATTATTTTGTTTTGTTCCTTCCACAGGGCATTTATATT
>JBAMJV010008805.1:0-35267 GCA_037951105.1 Echinarachnius parma
GAACGCAATGGTGATACATGCGGACTCACATATGATGGCCAAATCCCAAGATGGCCGCCATATTCCCAGATGGCCCCAAAAAGCTACTTTTTTATATAAAAAATTGATCTGAGTGGCCGGTATTTGATATTCTTGGTGGTGACTTATATGTTTCTGCTATGCTACAAACGATGAGTATATATTTATACGACCAATTTGGTGGCCATAAATCCAATGATGCAGCCATATATTCAGGATGGGTCGCCAAAAGCTCCTTTTGATATACAAATTTGATCCGAGTTGGCTGATTTTAATTACCTTGGTGTCGATTTAAATGTATTAATTGATATATTTACGAGCGAGATTGTAATACAAACGGAACTATATATAAAGCCGAACCTCTAAGATGGCTGCCACCTTTCCAAGATGACCGCCAAGTCTAATTTGTTTGAATAAAAGTTGACTGAGTTTGCCGATTTTGTATTATCTTGATGTCGATTCATATGTGACCCCTGATATGCTAAAGACGATTATGATACATACAGGACTGTACATTAATTGGCGAAATCCAACATGGCGGGCCCTTTTTCAAGACGGTTGGCCTCAAAAAGCATTTTTTGTTACATTTTTCATAAATGACTGAGTCTGAGTTGTTTCTTATTAATCTTTTGTACTGATTAAAGGGTCATTTTAATGAGCGATTTGTTTATACATAATGCTATATTATTGTTCGAATTGTGACAAGCTTCTGCCAGAATCATACCATGAGCATGCCAAACTGTGTGATACGATTTGTCCCTGATATATTGACATAGTTTTGCATGCATTGAGGGGCTTTATTATGCTCTTTATTATGCTGTATATGTGCCCTAATATGGTCATCTTCTATTGCTCTGTGGGATGGAGGGGGTGGGGGTGGGGGCTACAGCCCCCAAGGCCCCCTCCTCCATCTCCGTATACACCCATGGTTGCCGCGGTTAGGGCCACGCTTCTGTAAACATGTGTGGGTGCGAGAAGACACAACGCCTGCACTACAATAACCGACAAAGAACATAGCCAGTATTATCCAGTGGATTATCTTTTTATCCTTTTTTTTAAACACTTTTTCGTTCCACGTGAATACGCCAGATACCACACTTTGACAAATACTCATTAATTGTGTTCACACGCATGCAAACTAGTTTAGTACGCATAAAAACAAGTTTCGGATACATAATATTTGTTTAATCTTACTTGATAAACTCTATTGCTTTCCCGTTCTTGGTAATGTGTATGAAATTTGATTATTTCAATTCTGCTGCATGATATTTCTAATTTAATTTGATTTATTAATTTGCACACATTAAAACGCAATAAAAAGGACTTTATAAACACTTAGTTACTTGCAATGTGATGAACACGGATTCATCCTAATAGTTAAATGAATTTCATCATTTACCTCTCTACGGAAATGTGAAGAGCATTAGTTTTATCCAATTAAGGACGATTATAACTATTTCAACTGCTTATTGTGTATTGTACCACTTTTAATGACATTACATTAGGCGGAAAAATATTTGATATATTATATGGAAGACAAATGTGAAGTTAAATTGCAACGCAGTTGCCAATTTACACGCAAATTCTGTTGTTGTAAATATGACAATGTGTTGCAATTTAAGGGAATTTTCTAAGTCCTACCGCAATCCTACGCATTAATAAAATGTAAGCAGGTAGGAGAAACAACTATAGGGCTCTGAAAAATAGAAGAAATTTCTGCTCTTTCCCCATTGTGCACTCTTCATGTAACTTGTAATCTTACTTGCTTCAAATGTAAGACTCCCAAACCACTATATGTGGGCCTACGACCCCGTAATGGTGTTGTACAAATTATTCTCTGAAATGGTTACTTTCAATGTACAGTATACAATATGTTTGATTCAATCTTGTGCTTTTGTACAAGTCTGCCCAAATGGCAAGATACGTTTTCGCTCTTAACCTATTCTTATTAATTGATACAATTAAACCAGAGCTGTCGACGATTCTAAAGTCAAATATGACGAGGCCATTGAGCATGCAATATAAACTGAATTACATTATGTTTTTATCATACGTCCTAGGACAATAAGTAGATTTAATCAATATTATGGGAATCTATTATTCTAAACTTTTGGGATATAAATGAATGTTGCCCTTTACTTGTAAATAGTAATATTTGGGGACCATGGTTCCCTGTAAAAGAAAGGCTGACATTCGTCAAAAGGAGGAGCGGTGTGACGAGTGTCGGTGTCCATACTTTACAATGTGGCATATATCGAAGTATGGTAAACGTGTGATACTGTAATATATATACCCTTATCACCCAAGCTAATAATAAGGAAGCTTGCAAAAATCTCTACAGTTTTGTTTGGTACATAGAGCGGTCCATGTCGGTAGCCAGTATTAAGCCATGCCAACTTCAGAAGGGGTCTAAAGGGTAGTTTAATCCTGATCATAGGTTAATTGATCTTGGTGTATATTAAACTGCTGTTTTATGAAACCTGTTCATGACACTCCCAATAACATTTTAACTGATTTAAAATCTTATTATTTCTTCTTAATAAACATTGTTAGGCATAATTCAGGGGGGCAAGGGTTTGGACAGGTCCAGGATGAGTGTATAGTGTATCGTTCCGGGTTTGAGTAAATAGCAATACATGAAGCAGCCTGTCACCAAAAATCAAGAATCAAATGACATTTCATGAATTCAAGTACAGAAAGAAGGGTTATTATCATTTTTTTGACGGGGGTGAGTCTCACAGGAACTCCTGATGTGGGGGTCCTTAAGAGCTGTATCTACAAGCAACAAATAGAGGTCTTGGAGTTACAAAACCCTGAAACGGGATTAAGGGTCTAAGGAGCAGACTAAAACTACTAAATACATGGATTTCGGAGCTACCACGGCCTACGGAAACCCTCAAATGGTGGTCCAAGGAGCTAGACTAGAAGAAGGAATATTGGACCTTTTGCCCCCCCCCCCGCTACTCAACTACCTAAGCCCAAGACATTCCGGGGGTCTATGGAGTAGGCAATTTTTGGAAATGGGTATCTGAGAGTGGCACATACCCATTCTTACATTATTCATGGTGCCCCTCCCCCCCTGGGGGTTATATAACCCTATATCCCTTAGCTACGCCATTGTTAAGGTCTGTGTGAAACCCAAATGTTTTCAGCACATCAAGAAATATATCAAAAGACACCGGGAATATCAAAATCGATCTCCTACCCTGTCAATTTGTATCATATATTAAAAGTAGGTTTTTGACGGACATCTTAGAAACGGAACAGCCATTTGGATTCTTAGGCATTGCATGCGTTAAATGGTAATCACAATCGTTTTCAGCATACCAAGAAGCAAATTTATGACACCAAGATTATTAAAAAATCGGTAACACCGTCAATTTTTTAGATCATTAAAATTATGTTTTGGGGTGGCCATCTTGGAAAATGGCCGCCATGTCGATTTTTGCCATCATATGGGTCCCGTATTGGTCATAATCGGCGTAAGCATATCATATACACAACGAAATTGACACGAAATGATTAAAATCGACGAACTCAGTACAATTTTTATATCAAGAAGTTAGCATTTTGGTGGCCATCATGGAATTAATGGCTGCCATCTTGGAGTTTGCCATCAAATGGGTCCATAATATCACTATCGTTTTTAGCATATATCAAGAAACATATAAAACAACACCAAGATTTATAAAAACCGGCACATCTCAGTCAAATTTTGTATATCAAAAAGTATAGCTTTTTGAGCCATCGGGAAATGGCAGCTCACTTAGATTTTGGGCGCATCATATGGGTACGTAAAGATCTCACCATCGGTGTTCAGCATGTCAATTAACATATGAAACGGACACCTAGATTATTTAAATTGCCAAATCAGTCAATTTTTATATCAAAAAGTAGCTTGGGAAAATGGCCGCCATCTTGGATTTTTGCTGGCTAAGTGTTTTTTTTCTAAAAAGTGTCCCTAAGGTAGTCTGCATACCATGTATGTTACTTGTATCAAACTTTGAACTGTTTCCGTGATATTTTACACTTATCTGCTCTACTACACGCGAAATTCCAGCGTGTCCTTACCCTTTAATTGGATGAAGATCTATAGGCGTTATCATTGTTGCTATGATATACAATGTCGTTAGACTGGCTGCTTCGGCTCTCCCAGAAGATCAGGTCCACATTCTGCCCCCCCCCCCCCCCCCCCCCCCCACCCCCCCCCCCCCCTGGCTTGGTTCCGTGCTAAGGCGTATTTTGAATGGAAATAGTTTAGTGAGGATGGCTGGGGAGTCTAAAGCCCGTCGCAGACAGAGCCGAATCGATCTCGATCCGAATGGATTTCAAGTCAGGCTATCGGGTCCGGTGGCTGGAAGCCAATTCATCGCGTTGAATTGGCCTCGACTGGCTTCCAACTGTCTCTCGACTGGCAAAATTGGAGTCGTGTGTGGCACAGTACACTGAGCCGATCCGTCTGAAAACCAGTCGAATCGGGTAGAATCGGCTCTGTCTGCACCGGGCTAAAGGGTACCCACTTAGATACCCCCAGTTGGCAGCTAACAACGCTTATCATGTGGCTAGGCTGGTGGCCCTTTGTGAACGTGGGACCGGGTCTATATTATTATTGTTTTGTTTCTATTACTTTTTTTGAGACATACGCTTGAAGATATTAAGTATGTTGATAGCTTTTATTAGATTGTTAAGTTGGGATTGTGGTTCCGTTTTTTGCTCTCATCTTTGTATTTTATCTATGCCTATTTTGTGGTAGTAGGAAGAATATATAAAGCTGTCATTTCCATTGTTAATGCCTTTGTTCGAGTCAGATAAAATTAACTCGTATTTGACATTTTGGCCTTTAAATGTAAGAGGTTTTAAAGATAAAGTTACGAGGATGAATGTATTTGAATGGTGTAAAAGTAAAGGAAGTAATAATTTTTTTTTTGCAGGAATCGTATAGTACTTATTATCAGGTTGAAGATAGTTGGAATTTAGATTGTTGAGGGCCAATGATTTTTAGACATGGACAAATCATAGTCGAGGGGTTTAGTTCTCGTTACTCAAAGTTTTGTTTTTATGATAGAGGAAACGATAAAAGATGGAGAGGGAAGATACATTTTGTTTTAAGGAGAAGTTCAAGTAGCAATAGTATTGTTAGTTAATGTTTATTTTCATACAAAAGATGAAAGGATGAAAGTTGATTTTTTTGAGGAGTTAGAGTCATTTCTAATTTAGAAGTTCGAGATTAAATTATTTTATCGGGAGGAGATTTTAAGACTATAATGAATTTTGAGTTGGATTATGTTGGCTCTAATTTAGCTTTTAGAGGGATCTGGTTACTTTGCTGACATGTGCAAAAAGTGATGAATGGTTGGTATAATGTGTAGTTGTGTGATCTGATATGTCCTCTGAGTATTATGTGAAGATATTACGTTAAATCGATGTTATATGGCCGAGTAATGAGCGAAAATGAAAAATTATTATTTGCTTACTCATTGCCCTGGCTTTGTCCCAGAGGGGTATTGGATTTGTTTTTTCATCAAAATTGAGATTGTTATCTTAAAATAATCCATGTATTCTAAGCTTTAAGAAAATGTAGGGGTAGCTATTACATTGAGTTATTAAGGTTTTAGTAATCAATGTTATAATTGTTTTGGGCCGGAAGTGATTATTTTCCAACTTGAATTTGAAATTTGAAAAACTTTTCCCAAATAGTCCAATCCAATTAAATTGTCCCAAATCAAAATGTTTACCATCCAAATTGTGTTCCTTTTTTGTCAGAGTGAAGTAGCAAGTAGCAACATTCTATTGTCATGCAGAAAAATAAACATGGCAGTTTTCATCTCCTAAACTTCCATTGAATCAACTACTGCTATTTCTCCAGCTATAGTCATATTTGTATCCATGTCACATTCATCTAACAAATATCAATATTGTCTATGACCTTTTAAGCTCATTTGCCAAAAATCTGATTTTGTACTAAAATTGTACTAAAATTCAATGAATTTTGTATTTGTTTGTAGCTAAACAGATTTACAAGAGCATTTAGAGGTAACCCTATTGTACACCAAAATATGAACATGTAACATTTTATTTCTGATTTTTTGTGTGCAAAATTTCGTTTTAACTATGAAGATTACATTATTCTTTTTGTTTACATTTTACATTATTTAGCTATCATTAAATTGTTGATAATAGCATCAAAATATCTATCTTTAAAATGTAGAATGTATACGCACCTAGCTTATTGAGGAGATGCGTTTTACATGTTGACTTGCTAAAAGTCTAATATTTTATTTGTCTCCATATGATTGCTTTTTAAACTCTTATCTTAAGTCCAATAGTCTTTAATTTATATCGTTTGGATTCCCCATAATTACATTGTTTGTTTTAATGTAATGTTTAGCACGTGCAATTGAGCTTGTTTGCCATACGTGTTCAAAATAAATACCATAAATAAATACATAAATAAATAAATTGCACTGGTTGGGGAGAGGGAGGGGGGGGGGGGGGGGGGAACTTGCACAAAATCGCGTGACTCTAGTAACAAATATATACCTACATAATTGTCGAATGCAATCAACGTTACATAGTGCTAACAATGAGAGAGGGAGAGAGAGATCAATAACAAGTTGAATAGAAATTCATACACGTTTTGTGTAACCACGGCAAGACTGCCTTTTTTAATTTATATGCTATACACGTACACAAAATGTCACAAAAAACTAAAAACTCATATTACCCAGCAGTACACGTCTGTGATTTCCACTCCTTGTCACTGCCATTCTAATTAGTTATTAATCACAGTATATTTTGTCTTTAAAATTCGTATGAATTATAGATTTTCATTTAACTAACCCTAAAATTGTTTTGGCACAAAAATCAATAAGACACAATGGACCCGATGTGTGGAATTCCTTGCTTATAACATTAAAATCATGTACAACACTTGTTTCTTTTAAAGCGAAGATGAAAGAATATTTATTGATGAAGTATGACAATTAGATTCTGGTCATAATATGCTACATGTACTTCATGTACTTTGTTTCGATATAAATATTGATGTTTTTTTTTGTATATATATTTAAAAAAAAGGAAAATTATTTGGTAGATTGAAGAGTTCGCGCAACCACTCACTATTCACTTTGCACAGCACTCTATATCTGAATTCACCCTCTCTTTCTTCCTGTCTCCTCTCCTCCTTCTGTAAGGCCGGTATCACTTCAAGCTCTAAAACGATATCGGTCTTCTGCATTCTCCCCCTTTCCTTTCTTTTCATATTCGATTTGAAATATGCTTGATAATTGTTCTATTAATTACTTATATTTGTTTATTTGTGAATTACTTCTTGTATTACTTATCATTATATTGCTAAAATGTCGCCGCGACTTCTGCCTGACTGTATACATCTAGATCTACAACTAGATGATAAAGACCTCAGTCACGTGGTCTCTAAAGTAGGTCAAGCACCGTCAAACAAAGTCGCGGAGACGTCGCCGCGACGTCTCCTCTCAGTCGCCTTGGTCTCCAGTAGGTCTCGGAGACGTCGCGGAGACGTCGCGGAGACCTGCTCGAGACTGAAAAAAGTCTCCCAAAAAATCGATCATGTTTGATTTTTCCGCGACTCCCCGGAGACCCGGCTAGTCTCCAGGAGACGTCGCGGAGACGTCGCGGAGACGTCTCCGAGACCTGATGGAGACTGGAAAAAGTCTCCAAAAAAATCAGACACGTTTGATTTCCCCGGCACAATGGGCGTAGATCTGTCATTGATACCTTTTCAACTAGGGGGAATATCTATTCATTCATTCCCCCTGATGAATAGGTATTACGTAAGTATCTACGCCCATGTTCCCCGTGACTCCCCGGCGACCCGGCTAGTCTCCAGGAGACGTCGCGGCGACGTCGCGGAGACGTCTCCGCGACTAGTCGCCAACTAGTCGCCAACTAGTCTCCAGCCCGGTGAGATACCACCTTTATACTAACCTTGAAAGACTCAATGGGATATCTCAATACGTGTATCATCCCTACAACTGTCAGTTCACATATTACATTCATCAAAACGTATCCGATACCGGTATCTACTTGTAGTTGCCCATGCTGGTAACCATATAATAATACCATGTTTTTCATGTTTTATTACCACAGAAAACAACTTAAGTTAGTGCTCATTGTGTTATCTTATTCGCAATCATCACTAACAAAATTATGTTAAGCTTTCCAGTTTCCAGCAATGTATGGTTTGTAGGCGTAGCTTCAATGGTTGCAAAGATAGTCATGATACAGTAACAAAAATGCAAAAATATATGCAAACATTTCAAATAATACCCCCACTGGGCCCCGGGGCTAAATGAGACGTGAGGGAGTATCATAATGGTTGGTTCCTTTTATCTTTATTATAACCTCCATTATTTTTATTTTATGTAATGAATTGAATAAACAGTTGATTTATAATGATTGTTTATGTATGTATTAAGTAATTAATTCTGCTTTATCTTTCATTGAAATTGCAATTATCTACGTCTGGAATACTTTGTTCGTGTTGTTGTATCATACATAATGTGCTTTTGATGCACTGTTGAACTGTATAATATGTCACTTTGCTATTATTATTGTAGTTGCCCATGCTGGTAACCATATAATAATACCATGTTTTTCATGTTTTATTACCACAGAAAACAACAACACAAGATAGATATATATAAGCTGCAGCAGTGTTTCTTTACTGTTTATGAGCGATGATAAGTTACGCACTATACGTGTATTCAGCACGAGATTATGTGTCGTAATTTGCAAAAATGCGAGCTTGGCACTCACGCACGGAGTTAATAAACTAATACTAGTGGGAATTCCCACTCTAAGAAAGTTGAATTTCACAATTGAGGTAAAACAAAAAAGTATTAATGAAAAAATGGTTTACAGTGTATGAAAAGAAATGCAAATTGTAAAGAATTTTCTCTTGTTGCGTTGGCCCCATCATGTACGATGTACTGTGCGTTTTAATGTGGAATTTTTAAAATGTTTCATACTCCGATTGTAAATGTAATGGCAATTTAGCCTTGTTGGCTGCAATGATTGAATAGAACATGAAATGAAACGAAATGAGATGAATTTAAATGAAATGATAGATGAAGAGAAAAGAATAACCGACACAAGATAGATATAATCTGCAGCAGCGTTCCTTTACTGTTTATGAGCGATCATAAGTTACGCACCATACGTGAAAAAACACACACTGGCCGGTATAGGTTAGACAATGGCGGACAATGGCGACCCGCTGTGTAGCATCCTCACGCTCGACTGTCTTTAAAGGGGACCACCAGGCAAATAACAACACATTATAATATGTTTTGGTACCGTTTTGTGATATCAAATAGATACCCAACATTTTGCAAAGGGTTGTGTAATTCATAAACAAAGCAATTCATTTCCACCACTTACGGAACCACTGCTATTTCCTGGTTCCATACGGGCCAACCATTTGCGAGTGCGCCAATGCTATTCACGCGTACGTTTGTAGACAATAGATTCCCGAGCGATTCGTTCGCTCTGCACACACATTGCAATTCACCGCACGCATCGCAGTCTTCGCATTCAGACCGCATGAACGCATGCTTTAGAATGGTGATGCGTTTCCAATTATATATTTTTTTCTGGAAACATATTTTTGTGAACTTGTTGATTGAATGGAATACTAAAGATGTTACCTTTCTTTAATAAGAATATCAATCACACAATGGAATTTGCATTATACCACAATTGAGGCGCCATAAAAGAAGTATGAGTGCAAAGTCATGATATGAATCGATTTTCATATTGTAATGAATTCGCCCTTGATCATGATTGATCCCAGCGTGTAATTATGGCAATGTGCATGTGTGTATTTGTGTTTCTAATATAGTGTGTGCAGTTTGTGTCACCAAGTGTATTGTCCCTTGATTGAGCGAAGGGGTTTCGACCGGTTCCCTAGCCTGTTAAAGGCATATATGCGTGGGTTATTAGACGCGTGGATCCATCTTGCGCACTTTTACGCACGGTACGTAATCCCCATTGGCTCAGTTATAAGTAGCGAACGCAAACTGTCCCACTTCCGAATACCCGAGTCAAAAATGCATTAAAAATAGTCTCGTTCGGAATGTTTGTACTAGTCGAATGGAGATCCATCAGAGATGTTTACGAGCGAAAATATCACGTAACACGCTTAACCGCAACCGACTTCAAAGTGCCGCCGTTTTATGCCTAGGTGATAGCGTGAGAAATTTGTTTGCTGCATGCAATTTCATAAGAAGGCCTTTGTTCAGATATTTCGAAGCACCTCTCTTCGATCGATCCAACACATATCGTGAGTTTACCTCGAGAGATTGCGGTGGAGTCAAGTTGGAATTTGCTGACTACCCTTTATAACCCACGCATACATGCCTTTAATGTATACTATAGGCACTGTATTCACTTAAAGGTGCACCTATAGTGTCTAACTCCACACAAATTCATTTGAGCTTCCACAATTCTCTTCTACCGTGTTGATTGGATCATGGTAAGAGAAGAATAAAATAGGGTTAGATTTTTGTTGTAATGGCCCTTTAGTATGACGATATCTATCATTGATAATCATTCATCTCAAGAGCGTTTATAAATGGTTATAAACGTCATTAGACATATTGTAATTATAGTTGTAAAAGCTGACGCAAATTTTCGTTTTTTAAACGAGGAGAACAGTGTTATTTTACAATGAAACTTACACACATCATTCGGATATATTTTGCAATGATTTTGGTATAGAATTTAAGTCTCAAATGTCATTTTGGGCAATATCTGACACTTTACAGGTGCACCTTTAAAGGGGATCGAAAGAAAAGGCTGAAGGTTTCGCTTGCTGTAACTGATGAGTACAGACTTCCTGTCACTTCTAGTCGTACATTTCCTCTTTGGTATCACTAATACTGGAAATAATCAATGTTTTTAAAACCACTATCATTTGTTTTGACTGAGCACTGGATGCTGCCCTGTTTCCGTATGTTTCTGACAAAGCAGCAGATTCAACAACAGCGGTTACACAACCCGCTTTTGTTAGTGCACGCTCAGATGCGCTCAGATGACATTTCATACGGGAAAATGGCAGCCTCCAGTGCTCAGTCAAAACAATTGATAGTGTTTTGTTTTTGTAATGATTATTCCCACTATTAGTGATACCAAAGAGAAGTACCACTGGAAGTGATAGGAATTATGCAGTTATCAGTAACAGCAATAGTAGAGCAGATAAGTGTAATGTTAATCGTTCAAAGTTTGATACAAGTAAGAGACTTGGTATGTAGGCTATCTTAGGGACACTTTTCAGGAAAAAACACTTAGCCACGCGAAAATCCAAGATGGCGGCCATTTTCCAAGATGGCCGCCAAATAGCTACTTTTTGATATAAAAAATGACTGAGTTGGCCGATTTTTAATACTCTTGGTGTCGTTTTATATGTTTATTGACATGCTGAACGCAATGGTGATACATGCGGACTCATATGATGGCCAAAATCCAAGATGGCCGCCATATTCCCAGATGGCCCCCAAAAAGCTACTTTTTTATATAAAAATTGACTGAGTTGGCCGGTTTTGATATTCTTGGTGTTGACTTATATGTTTCTTGATATGCTAAAAACGATGGTGATATATATACTGACCAATTTGATGGCCAAAATCCAAGATGGCAGCCATATATTCAAGATGGTCGCCAAAAGCTCCTTTTTGATATACAAATTGACTGAGTTGGCTGATTTTAATAACCTTGGTGTCGATTTAAATGTTAATTGATATATTTACGAGCGATTGTAATACAAACGGACCAATATAAAAGCGAACATCTAAGATGGCTGCCACTTTCCAAGATGACCGCCAAGGCTAATTTGTTTGAATAAAAGTTGACTGAGTTTGCCGATTTGTATTATCTTGATGTCGATTCATATGTGACCTGATATGCTAAAGACGATTATGATACATACAGACATGTATAATGGCGAAAATCCAACATGGCGGCCATTTTTCAAGACGGTTGCCAAAAAGCATTTTTTTTACATTTTTCAAAAACTGACTGAGTTGGTTGATTCTATTAATCTTTGTACTGATTAAAAGGTTTTTTAATGAGCGATTTGTTATACTAATGCTATATTATTGTTCGAATGTGACAAGCTTCTGCCAGATCATACCATGAGCATGCCAAACTGTGATACGATTTGTCCTAAATATGACATAGATTTGCATGCATTTGAGGGGCTTTATATGCTTTATATGCTTTATATGTGCCCTAATATGGTCATCTTCAATACTCTTGGGATGGAGGGGGTGGGGGTGGGGGCTACAGCCCCCAAGGCCCCTCCTCCATCTCCGTATACACCCATGGTTGCCGCGGTTAGGGCCACGCTTCTGTAAACAGTGTGGGTGCGAGCAGACACAACGCCGCACTACAATAACCGACAAACAACATAAGCCAGTATTATCCAGTGTATTATCTTTTTATCCTTTTTTTTTAAACACTTTTTCGTTCCACTGAATACGCCAGTTACCACCACTTTGACAAATACTCATTAATTGTGTTCACACGCCATGCAACTAGTTTAGTACGCATACAAACAAGTTTCGGAATACATAATATTTGTTTAATCTTACCTTGATATCTATTTGCTTTCCCGTTCTTGTAATGTGTATGAAATTTGATTATTTCAATTCTGCTGCATGATATTTCAATTTAAATTGATTTATTAATTTGCCACATTAAAACGCAATAAAGACATTATAAACATTTAGTTACTTGCATGTGATGAACACGGATTCATCCTAATTGTTAAATGAATTTCATCATTTACTCTCTACGGAAATGTGGAAGAGCATTAGTTATCCAATTAAGGACGATAACTATTTCAACTCTAATGTGTTTGTCCCTTTTAATGACATAACATTAGGCGGAAAAATATTTGATTATTAATATTGAAGACAAATGTTTAAGTAAAATTGCAACGCAGTTGCCAATTTACACGCCAAATTCTGTTTTGAAAATATGACAATGTGTTGCCAATTTAAGGAATTTTCTAAAGTCTAGCAATCTACGCATTAATAAAATGAAAGCAGGTAGAGAAACAATATAGGGCTCTGAAAATAGAAGAATTTCTGCTCTTTCCCATTGTGCACTTCATGTAACTTGGTATCTTCTTGCTCAAATGTAAGACTCCCAAACCACAATATGTGGGCCACGACCCTTAATGGGTTGTACCAAATTTTCTGAAATGGTTACTTTCAATGTACAGTTACAATTTGTTTGATTCAATCTTGCTTTTGTACAAGTTCTGCCCAAATGGCAAGATACGTTTCGCTCTAACTATTCTATTATTTGATACAATAAACCAGACTGTCGACGATTCTAGTCAAAATGACGAGGCCATTGAGCATGCAATATAAACTGAATTACATTATGTTTATCATACGTCCTAGACAATAGCTAGATTTAATCAATATTATGGAAATCTATTATTCTAAACTTTTGGGATATAAAGAATGTTGCCCTTTACTTGTAATAGTAATATTTGGGACCATGGTTCCCTGAAAAGAAAGGCTGACTTCGTCAAAAGGAGGAGCGGTGTGACGAGTGTCGGTGTCCATCTTTACAATGTGGCATATCGAATATGGTAAACGTGTGATACTGTAATATTATACCCTTATCACCCAAAGCTAATAATAAGGAAGCTGCAAAAATCTCTACAGTTTTGTTTGGTACATAGAGCGGTCCATGTCGTAGCCAGTATTAAGCCATGCCAACTAAGAAGGGGTCTAAAGGTAGTTTAATCTGAACATGTTAATTGATCTTGGTGTATAAACTGCTGTTTTATGCAAACTGTACATGAACTCCCAATACATTTTTACTGATTAAAATCTTATTATTCTCTTAATAAACATGTTAGGCATACATTCAGGGGGGGCAAGGGTTTGGACGGTCCAGGATGAGGTAAAGAGATCGTTCCGGGTTAGGAAATAGCAATACATGAGCAGCCTGTCCCAAAAATCAAGAACAAAAGACATTTCATGAATTCAGTACAGAAAGAAGGGTTATATCATTTTTTGACGGGGGTGAGTCTCACGGAACTCTGATGTGGGGGTCTTAAGAGCTGACTACAAGCACAAAATATAGGGTCTTTGGAGTTACAAAACCCTGAAACGGGAGTTAAGGGTCTAAGGAGCAGACTAAAACTACAAAATACATGGATTTGGAGCTACCAAAGGCCTACGGAAACCCTCAAATGGTGGTCCAAGGAGCTGACTAGAAGAAGAATATTGGACTTTGCGCTACTCAACTACCTAGCCAAGACATTCCGGGGGTCTATGGAGTAGCAATTTTTGAAAATCGGGTATCTTGAGAGTGGCACATACCCGTCTTACATTATACATGAGTGCCCCTCCCCCCCCTGGGGGTTATATAACCCTATATCCCTTAGCTACGCCATTGTTAAGGTCTGTGTGTAACCCAAATGTTTTCAGCACATCAAGAAATATATCAAAAGACACCGGGAATATCAAAATCGATCTACCCAGTCAATTTGTATATTATTAAAAGTAGGTTTTTGACGGTCATCTTATAAACGGACAGCCATTTTGGATTTTAGGCATTGCATGCGTTAAATGTATCACAATCGTTTTCAGCATACCAAGAAGCAAAATTCGACACCAAGATTATTAAAATCGGTAAAACCGTCAATTTTTTAGATCAAAAATTTGTTTTGGGGTGGCCATCTTGGAAAATGGCCGCCATGTCGATTTTTGCCATCATATGGGTCCGTATGTGTCATAATCGGCGTAAGCATATCAATACACAACGAAATTGACACCAAAATGATTAAAATCGACGAACTCAGTCAATTTTTATATCAAGAAGTAGCATTTTGGTGGCCATCTGGAATTAATGGCTGCCATCTTGGAGTTTTGCCATCAAATGGGTCCATATATCACTATCGTTTTTAGCATATCAAGAAACATATAAAACAACACCAAGATTATCAAAACCGGCCATCTCAGTCAATTTTGTATATCAAAAAGTATAGCTTTTTTGGGCCATCCGGGGAAATGGCAGCCAACTTAGATTTGGGCCATCATATAGGTACGTATGTATCACCATCGTGTTCAGCATGTCAATTAACATATGAAACGACACCTAGATTATTTAAATTGGCCAAATCAGTCAATTTTTATATCAAAAAGTAGCTTTTTGGCGGCCATCTTGGAAAATGGCCGCCATCTTGGATTTTTGCTTGGCTAAGTGTTTTTTTCTAAAAAGTGTCCCTAAGGTAGTCTGCATACCAAGTATGTTACTTGTATCAAACTTTGAACGATTTCCGTGATATTTTACACTTATCTGCTCTACTACAAGCGAAAATTCCAGCGTGTCCTTACCCTTTAATTGATGAAGATCTATAGGCTGTTATCATTGTTGCTATTATATACAATGTCGTTAGACTGGCTGCTTCGGCTCTCCCAGAAATCAGGTCCCACATTCATGCCCCCCCCCCCCCCCCCCCCCCCCGGCTTGGTTCCGTGCTAAGCGTATTTTTAATGGAATAGTTTAGTGAGGATGGCTGGGGAGTCTAAAGCCCGTCGCAGACAGAGCCGAATCGACTCGATCCGAATGGATTTCAGTCAGGCTATCGGGTCCGGTCGGCTGGAGCCAATTCATCGCGTTGAATTGGCCTCGACTGGCTTCCGACTGTCTCTCGACTGGCAAAATTGGAGTCGTGTGGCACAGTACACTGAGCCGATCCGTCTGAAAACCAGTCGAATCGGGTAGAATCGGCTCTGTCTGCGCCGGGCTAAAGGTACCCACTTAGATACCCCCAGTTGGCAGCTAAACGCTTATCATGTGGCTAGGCTGGTGGCCCTTTGTGAACGTGGGACCGGGTCTATATTATTATTGTTTTGTTTCTATTACTTGTTTGAGACATACGCTTGAAGATATTAAATATGTTGATAGCTTTTATTAGATTGTTAAGTTGGGATTGTGGTTCCGTTTTTTGCTCATCTTTGTATTTTATCTATACTATTTTGTGGTAGTAGGAAGAATATATAAAGCTGTCATTTCCTTTGTTAATGCCTTTGTTCGAGTCAGATAAAATTAACTCGTATTTGACATTTTGGCCTTTAAATGTAAGAGGTTTTAAAGATAAAGTTACGAGGATGAATGTATTTGAATGGTGTAAAAGTAAAGGAAGTAATATTTTTTTTGCAGGAATCGTATAGTAAGCAAATAATTACCGTTGGTGAAGGCGATGGGACAATCTATCACTTCCGAGGCGAGCTGGATGTAGCTATCTTTCCGAAGCGAAGCTGAGGAAAGATAGCGTATACATTCAGATCGCCGAGGAAGTGATAGTTTGCCATTGCCTGAAACCAAAAGGTGATTATTTGCTTTATATTCCACATCGAACTTAGATCTAGTCTAGTAGTACTAATACTGTACTAGTAGTAGTGTAAGCAGGCCTACCCCTAGTCTACTCTAAGTACTCTAATGCCCGGCGCAGACAGAGCCGACTCGACTGGTTCACATCGAACTTAGATCTAGTCTAGTAGTACTACTACTACTGTACTAGTAGTCTAAGCAGGCCTACCCCTAGAGGCTAGGCCCTAGTCTACTCTAAGTACTCAGAATGCCCGGCGCAGACAGAGCCGACTCGACTGGTTGTCATTCCGATCGGCTCAGTTTTCAGTGCCTCGCGACACACATTTTGCCAGTCGAGAGACAGTCGGATGCCAGTTGGGGCCGATTCAACACGATAAATCTGCTCCGACCGAACAGGCCCAACTCTAGCCTGATTAAAGCCAGTCGGATCGGGTCGAGTCGGCTCTGTCTGCGCCGGGCTTAAGTCTAACTTCTAAGTCTAAGTACTGTTACTACTAGGTTTGATCTACTTACCAACAGTGACTTGTTATTCCAATTTCGGTAACAGGGTAATTCCAAAAGCTAAAACGCGAAATGTAAACTAAAAAAAAAACAGTTCAAAAGTCAACAAACGCGAAAATAGAGTCTCCCCAACACTTGGTCTAGCGCTTTCGAGTCCACGTCAGACAATTCGTTAAAAAGTATGCTTCCAGCATCGCAATAATCTTGGAACACTTTCATGCTGAACTTAAGTTGTTGCTTTGTATTTTTACTTTCACTCTCCAGTAAAAACGTGTCCATTTCATCCTCATCCAAAAGCTCAAACCTTATGTTTGTGGCCGCCATTTTTATAGTAGAGTACACAGAACGAGCATGCAAACAGTGTATCAGGGGCGTCGATCGCGATGCAATGCAATTGTTCACAAACAATGCTCGCCCCGGGCCAATGCATTGTGTTTTCCGAACAGCTGATCGACGCCTCTGATGCTCGATGTACAGTGCATAGCGTATGCAGTGTACTACGTATACCGTATGCACAACGAATACAATTAAATTTGTAATTCCCGCGCATAGAGTTATCGCGCCACTTATTGATATTCAATTCAATGCAACCGCGGAGTGTAGATAGTACTTTTTATCTAGTGAGTGCAACGCACTTTCACCCAAGATATCTACAGAGTGTAACGATGGGCGAAACTATATTTCATCACGTGATTAACTTTTGACCAATCGTAGAGCAAGATTCTTAGTATGTGGAATATAATACTTATTATCAGGTTGAAGATAGTTGGAATTTAAATTGTTGAGGGCCAATGATTTTTAGACATGGGACAAATCATAGTCGAGGGGTTTTAGTTCTCGTTACTCAAAGTTTTGATTTTAAGATAGAGGAAACGATAAAAGATGGAGAGGGAAGATACATTTTGTTTTAAGGAGAAGTTCAAGTAGCAATAGTATTGTTAGTTTTTTTTTTTTTTTAGCAGATGTTTTTCTGCATTTATTAAAGAAAAATCAAAATCAACATATTCAAATAACAATACAAGTGTATAACATAATTGATTTACATAAAATGTGACATTTGATATCAAAAGAAAATACATATATATATATATATATAATTCAGAACTTAAATCAGTTGAATGTAATGCAAATAATCAAAATAAATGCAGGGGCAAACTATCATAAGCATGAATGCTTGAGTCGATAGCAGCCAGGAGGGGAGGGGGTACATAGCGCTGTTATTGGAATATATAATAAAATAGAGTGTCACGCACAAGTGATTTTTCAGAAAGTATCTGAAAAAAAAGAAATATATAAAAAGAAAAACAAGACAAAACAAAATGCAAGTGTGTGCATGTGGGTGAGTGCATGTGCAATAAGTGTTTGATTTTTTTTTTTTTATGAACTGGTTATCTTAAAATTAGTCAATATAAAGAAACAATTACAATACTTTAGACCCTGATTATGTTTATGAATATTTGGATATTAAATATTTTTTCATCGAAGCTTTAAAGGGGTAGTTTAGTTTTGGTAAGGCTGAACTTTAGTAACCAAACCTGGACAATAACCTTCAAAACTAATAGTAATAACTCCACTATGCTCGAAAAGTATACAAACTTGCAAAATGACTAAGTAAAAAGCATGTTATCATTCAAAAAGAGCCATTTTGATCACGTGAGGGCGCTTTTTTAAAGGCGTCAGTTTCAACCATTTTCCATAGACAATAATGCATGTGATGTTTTATTACCAGACTGATTTTATAGAGAGAACATCAACAACTACTTAAATAACACTTTCGAAATTTTTTGAGAAAGTGGAAGCATTTTTTGAATTTTTTGAAAAAACCGTTAATTATTTGGGCCCCAAATAATTATAAGATCAGATACATTTATTGATATTTCAGCCGTTTGTGGGCCGATTTCGACCAAATAAAGTTTATTCTGCCATTAAAATTGCATGTTCTCTCAAATTTGACACTCAGTTTTTAATTACCTCACAAAAAAATTGCGATGTGCAGCGCCCTCTCTACCAAAACTAAACTACCCCTTTAAATGAATAAAGAGATGCAGAGTGTTTAATTTTGTCAGGTAAAGCATTCCAAATGTCTGGACCATGGTGTCTTATTGATTTATAGGCCATAATAATTTTTGGGTTAGTTAAATGGAAGTCGGATGAGTTAATGTTTATTTTCCTACAAAAGATAAAGAAATGCTGCAAGTAAATTTTTGGGAGGAGTTAGAGTCATTTCTAATTTGTATAAGTTCGAGATTAAATTATTTTATTGGGAGGAGATTTTAAGACTATAATGAATTTTGAGTTGGATTATGTTGGCTCTAATGTTGCTTTTAAAGGGATCTGGTTACTTCGTTGAAATGGGGAAAAAGTGATGAATGGTTGGTATAATGTGTAGTTTTGTCATTACGTGATTGTGTCGTTAGTTTGTTTTCCACCATCGTGGTAATCAACTCGGTCACATTCTTATCAGTTTATGACAGTTGTATCACTACTGTCAACAATCCCACGCTGTGTTAACTGCCCCCGAGGCCCAGTGCTATCACCGAGATCTGCCCTGGTTCTAAGAAAGTGCCAACCCTGATAAAAATCTACTGGATGCAGGCTTGAGAGCTAAAAAATCACGATAATCACGACCACAGTTTAGGCCCTCAAAGTGAGGTTTTCATCTAACAGGAGAATCACGTAATGTGATCTGATATGTCCTCTGAGTATTGTGTGAATATTTTACGTTAAATGGATGTTATATGGCCGAGTAATGAGCGAAAATGCAAAGTGATATTTGCTTACTCATTGCCCTGGATTTGTCCCAGATAGAGGGGTATTGGATTTGTTTGTTTTTTTCATCAAAATTGAGATTGTTATCTTAAAATAATCCATGTATTCTAAGCTTTAAGAAAATATATACTCTTTGAGGGGTAGGAGTATAGGGGTAGCTATTACATTAAGTTATTAAGGATTTAGTAATCAATGTTATACATTTTTGAGGGCCGAACGTGATTATTCTCCAAGAACTTGAATTTGAAGTTTTTAGCTCTACTTTTCCTAAATAGTCCAAATAAAATTGTCCCAAATCAAAATTGTTACCATCCAAATTGTGTTTCTTTTTTGTCAGAGTGAAGTAGCAACATATATTGTCATGCAGAATAATACACATGGCAGTTTTCATGTCCTAAACTTTTTGAAACCATTGAATCAACTACTGCTATTTCTCCAGCTATAGTCATATTTGTATCCATGTCACATTCATCTAACAAAATTGTCTTAACTATGAAGATTACTTTATTCTTTACTTTTTTACATTTTACATTATTCAGCTATCATTACATTGTTGATAATAGCATCAAAATATCTATCTTTAAAATGTAGAATGTATACGCACCTAGCTTATGAGGAGATGCGTTTTACATGTTGACTTGCTATAAATGTCTAACATTTTATTTGTCTCCATATATGATTGCTTTTTAAACTCTTATCTTAAGTCCAATGGTCTTTAATTTATTTCGTTTGGATTCCCCATAATTACATTGTTTGTTTTAATGTAATGTTTAGCACGTGCAATTGAGCTTGTTTGCCATACGTGTTCAAAATAAATACCATAAATAAATACATAAATAAATAAATTGCACTGGTTGGAGAGAGGGAGGGGGGGGGGGGGGGGGGGGACTTGCACAAAATCGTGTGACTCTAGTAACAAATATATACCTACATAATTGTCGAATGCAATCAACGTTAATCAACGTTACATAGTGCTAACAATGAGAGAGAGAGAAAGAGAGATCAATAACAAGTTGAATAGAATTCATACACGTTTTGTGTAACCACGGCAAGACTGCCTTTTTAATTTATATGCTATACACGTGCACAAAATATCACAAAAAACTAAAAACTCATATTACCCAGTACACGTCTGTGATTTCCACTCCTTTTCACTGCCATTCTAATTAGTTATTAATCACAGTATATTTTGTCTTTAAAATTCTTATGAATTATAGATTTTCATTTAACTAACCCTAAAATTGTTTTGGCACAAAAATCAATAAGACACAATGGACCCGATGTGTGGAATTCCTTGCTTATAACATTAAAATCATGTACAGCACTTGTTTCTTTTAAAGCGAAGATGAAAGAATATTTATTGATGAAGTATGACAATTAGATTCTGGTCATAATATGCTACATGTACTTCATGTACTTTGTTTCGATATAAATATTGATGTTTTTTTTTGTATATATATAAAAAAAAAAGGAAAATTATTTGGTAGATTGAAGAGTTCGCGCAACCACTCACTATTCACTTTGCACAACACTCTATATCTGAATTCACCCTCTCTTTCTTCCTGTCTCCTCTCCACCTTCTGTAAGGCCGGTATCACTTCAAGCTCTAAAACGATATCGGTCTTCTGCATTCTCCCCCTTTCCTTTCTTTTCATATTCGATTTGAAATATGCTTGATAATTGTTCTATTAATTACTTATATTTGTTTATTTGTGAATTACTACTTGTATTACTTATCATTATATTGCTAAAATGTACTCATGTTATTTTTGTTATTGTTTATGGAAAATGTAGAAATAAAACCTGAAACTGAAACTGATATATAGGATTCTAACAAATGCGTTTTATTAAAATTCTATTAAACTGCCAATCAAAGTTAAAAAGGTAATAAACGGTAAAACTGTTCCCACAGTAACATTTGTATTTGAGTGACATGTCTGAAGGATATACACATGAATATGATCTTGATAAGTATCCCTCTGATTCATATTGACAATAACGTGAAGCATGGGCGTCGATACTTACGTAATACCTATTCATCAGGGGGGATGAATGAATAGATCATCCCCCCCCCCCCTGATGAATGGGTATCAATGACGGATCGACGCCCATGACGTGAAGCTTTGATTGCCAGTTAGATATTGTGAACTACTACTAACCTTGAAAGACTCAATGGGATATCACAATACGTGTAGGTATCATCCCGACAACTGTTAGTTCACATATTACATTCATCAAAACGTATCCGATACCGGTATCTACTTGTAGTTGCCCATGCTGGTAACCATATAATAATACCATGTTTTTCATGTTGTATTACCACAGAAAACAACTTCAGTTATGTGCTCATTGTGTTATCTTATTCGCAATCATGTAGCTTCAATGGTTGCAAAGATAGTCATGATACAGTAACAAAAATGCAAAAATATATGCAAACATTTCGAATAATACCCCCACTGGGCCCTGGGGCTAAATGAGACGTGAGGGAGTATGGTTGGTTCCTTTTATCTTTATTATAACCTCCATTATTTTTATTTTATGTTATTATTATTATTATTATTTATTCGACCAAATAGCATAATACAATGTCAAATACAACACAACTATAAACATATATGCACATAATACAAAGATACAATTTACAAAACTGAAGACTAGACAAAAGAAAATAGTGAGGAGCAGTATGTGGGCCAGGGTACACAAAAGTAAAGTACATCACTGTTGCCCTAGGGCATGTGAACCCTCACATACTGGCTCCAGAAGATGCAGCATTACGGAACATAAATAACAATTAACGTATACGAAGATGGTTTACAAATTATCTATCAACGTCCAAATATAGCTAAATTATCTTGATATCTTAATATCTTAACCACATTAAATAAAGAATAAATTAATGAAATGATTATATCAACTAATATGTCTCATATTTATCTGTATATACGGGAATACAATATGTATGAGTTATATGAAGACTCAGACCGTGTAAAATGGTAGGGAACAATACTAAAGCAAAGATGCGTATCAAATAATTGCAACTGTATGGCCTTGTGAGTCAAAATGAGCCTAGGCTATTGAACAGAGAGGATAGACGACTTTAAAAGGAATAAATGAATCAATGATTCTAACAATTAACGTGGTTCATATATTATGGATATAAGGAAAATATATTATGAATGAGTTATAAAAAGTAAACATGCTTTGCTCTACATGTTTCGAGGTAATAAGGGCATTGGGAGTATTACCGCTCCCTCGACTATTTATGATAAGACCTAGTATAAAGGAACAGCACTAAAGCGAAGTTGCATATTAAATAATTGCAACTTAATGACCTTGGTAGCCAAATGAGCCTATTGAACAGAGAGGATAGACGGCTTTAAAATGAAAAGGAATGCAGGGAAAGGTGAAAGAATGGCAGCATCTTTGACACTAGATGGCAGACTGTTCCAGACTCTAGGCAAACGACGAGATGGCGAACAAAAAAGAGATTGTGTTCTAGAAGTTAGATGCTGAAATGTCAAACTGTCAGGATGTCGAGGATTCACAATAATGTTTCCAGAGAGCATTGAACAGTTACATACCGTAAAAGTTTGACTAGAGGCGCTACTTTCTCACAGTATTTGCAGGTATTATCAACAGCCCCAGCCCCGTCTACAAGGATCTAGTATAATGAATATGTATCTAGCCCTTTGTCAACGATCTTCGAGCAGGTCTTAATGAATATTCATGATAGCATAATCATTTAAAATTGAGAAGAGGTAAACGTTACTTAGGGTAAACAACCCACCAAGCAAGCAGAAGTAGCTCTTGGGTCGGTGGTTGGTGCAAATCATTCTAGGCATGGCGGTATGTAAAGCCGTAGGTTCAAGTCGCATTGGATTAATTATGTTTTTATTCTTCGATTTCATAGGAAATTTTGTTTTAACAAATGCCACCGTTTTGTGCATAGGAATAGGAACGAAAATCATTTACTTTTTGTCAGATACACAATTATGACATTCAGGTGAAATCATGGCATTCCCTGTCCCACCCCACCACACCCCACCCACACACACACACACACACACATACACACACACACACAAACACACTAGTTAAGAGTCGTGTAGGCGGGGGGGGGCGTGGGCGTCGATCTGTCATTGATACCCATTCATCAGGGGGGATGATCTATTCATCCATCCCCCTGATGAATGGGTATTACGTAAGTATCGACGCCCATGGGGGGGGGGGGGGGTGCATGTCCGTCGCCAAAAATGTTCGATGCCGAGACCGAGACCACTTATTCAGTTGTTTCGCCAAGGCCGCCAAATAGTGGTAAAGGGGGAAGGGGCAACTTGTAACTTGTAACGTGTTTTTAAAATAATGTTTGTTATGAATTTTCGACACCCTTGGGCCTTGGTCCATTTAACGATGTCTCTCAAGCTACCCATCATCCTTCCCCTTCGACCCCTCCAAAATATTTCACTGAACATCACGACCAGTAAATCAATGAGGATTACGTATTGTATTAGAATTACTTTAAGAAAATACGCGCCTTAAAGCCAAATCCCCTAAATGCTGGTAGATGACAATTAAAAACAATTCAATCAAATTAAACAT
Organism: Echinarachnius parma; assembly: GCA_037951105.1. Classification (NCBI taxonomy): domain Eukaryota; kingdom Metazoa; phylum Echinodermata; class Echinoidea; order Clypeasteroida; family Echinarachniidae; genus Echinarachnius; species Echinarachnius parma. The sequence continues at coordinate 24,286 of JBAMJV010008805.1, forward strand.
GTTAAATAGCAATGTAGCTATCGAGTATGTATGTACAACATGCATTCTGCCTCATAGCCATTGGTTCCTGATATGTTTGAATAAGGGAATGTGTTTTACATTAACATGTTATAGTATTTTCACAAATCATTCCATAGAAAATATTCCATGTACAAATATTTATTACAAAATCGCTCTATATTTAAGCATTATGTTCATTAAGGTAATTTGTCTTTAACTAGTTTTCTCTTTCCAGTTGAATTTCTATTCATCACGATCAGCTGTTTGGTTTCCATGTGATTCTTTTGTTATCATATTTTACGACGCACACTGAAGCTGTTACTAGGCAGATAAACCTCGTACATGCAGTCGATCTGTTTGAATATTACGTAACTATGCATTATAGCGCTCTCTGCATGATAATCCATTTTGTAATGGCATATTATGCCGTTGATTTACAGTCGATTAAGTGATCGAGGTTATCCCAGATGTCGTCATATTTTGAAGCACTTGGGCAAGAAAATATAGTAGCGATCTTGTCTATCGGAGGAGAAATGTTGTCCCTTTATCAATCTGAGTGGACTTTGGGGCCAACAATTGATTTATATTGGGATTACAGATACTTGCTAACTTTATTCTGGTATTAACGTGTGTGAGGTGTGTGCGCTATGTGCGTACTGTATTTGAATGAATGCAAACAAAACCAATCATGAAAACATTGTTTTTAAATGCAGGTTGCAAAAGAAACAAATGAATTGAAACAATTTAAAACAAAATAAATAAAAGAATATAATGAACAAAAAATGACGAGAAAAAAAGTGAAATGAAAGGAGAATGACACAAAACAGGGAAATAGAACCAACAACTAATACTATAAAAAAAACGCAGGACTTCATTTGGGTGGATTTGATCCGCGTACTTTGAGATCTAAAAACAGACCAATACCATCTACCGTTGAACCACGTTCTGAAGCGGAATTTAAAGCATATTCTTTCAGCCCTTTGACACATCTTCGACATGTTTCATTAATGCTTATGTATAATTATTCAGAACAGGTGTACGATCTATTGCATTATTTGAGGCGCTAGGAGGAACATTATTGTTCGAACTGTATTATTCTTTCCAAGCAATCGTTATCCTCATTGTGCTCTCCGCATTATCTGTTTTGAAAAGGAACTCATGATGCACCACCAACAAGACTATTCACACTATTTCAAATGAAAAGCAACAACATATATATTTGCATAATCTCTTGAGTTTCATCTCAACTATAGAGCATAGGCGCCGGAAGTGGGGGGCAGCCGCCCCCCCCCCCCCCCCCAATCCAAAAAGTGGGGGGGCAAAACGCGTTTTTGCCCCCCCAAAAAGCCCCCCCCCTAAACAATTTTTAAAAAATGAAGAAAAAAAGAAAGAAAGAAAGAAAAAGGAAATGAAAACATTAAATGTATCAGCCAATACTTGTTAATTCTAACGTTTAAAAACTAAGTTATACATCCATTAAACGTTTAAGCTGCGCGCAAACAAATTATCTCAGTTTGTTGTGTAACTTGCGTATGATACGTCTGGGGTGGCTGTGTAGGCTGTTATTGCTCTGGCTGTTTGTGTGGGTGCGGTTCGTTATTCCGAATGTTCGTTATTCCGAAGGTTCGTTATTCCGAAGGTTCGTTATTCCGAACACGCAAATTTCCTATACCTGAGTGTTCGTTAATCCGAAAATGAAATAGGGTTCGTTAATCCGAACATTTGTTGCATTATTCCGAAGGTTCGTTATTCCGAAGGTTCGTTATTCCGAAGGTTCGTTATTCCGAAGGTTCGCTATTCCTAAAATGAAATCGGGTTCGTTATTCCGAAGGTTCGTTATTCCGAAGGTCCGTTATTCCGAGGGTTCGTTATTCCGAAGGTTCGCTATTCCTAAAATGAAATCGGGTTCGTTAATCCGAAAATGTATTTGGGTTTGTTATAATGCTATAATTTCATATAAAGAGATAAAATAAACTTAAATGTTTGATTGGTCTGACCAAGGGAGGGAAAGGGGGAGGGGTATGCTTAATGCAGGCTGTAAATTAAATAAACAAAACACAAACTATAGTATTATAACAAGCCCGATTTAATTTTCGGAATAACGAACCCGATTTTATTTTCGGATCAACGAACCTTCGGAATAACGAACCTTCGGAATAACGAACCCGATTTTATTTTCGGATCAACGAACCTTCGGAATAACGAACCTTCGGAATAACGAACCTTCGGAATAACGAACCTTCGGAATAACGGACCTTCGGAATAACGAACCTTCGGAATAACGAACCTTCGGAATAACGGACTGTAACCTTTTGTGTTACGTGCACCAAATGGCACCATTTCAAGTATATAAATGCAAAATCTTCCCCGTGGGAGGGGGATACCCCCTCCCAAACCCTCCCCCTCTGGTTCTGCCCCAGCGTTTGGTCGCTTCGCTCCCTCGGGACTCATTTTTGGCTGTAAGCTATGATGTTGGATCATACAAATGTGGCACATGGTTTATATGAACCAGATTGCACCATTTCAAGTATATAAATGCCAAATCTTCCCCGTGGGAGGGGGATACCCCCTCCAAAACCCTCCCCCCTGGCTCTGTCCCAGCCCTCGGTCGCTTCGCTCCCCATCGGGACTCATTTTGGCTGTAAGCTATGTTGTTGGATCATGTTTTTATGCACCAGATTGCACAATTTCAAGTCAAAAATGCAAAAGCTTCCTCCCGTGGGAGGGGGGACTCCGCTCAGTCACTTCGCTCCCTCGGGCTTGGTCGCTTTATCCTCGCAATGTCAGTGGCGGATCTACGGGGGGGGGGTTTAGGGGGTTTAACCCCCCCCCCCCCCCCCTTGGGCTGCCAAATGAAAATGTATCAGTGAAAAAAGTGAGAAAAAATCACTTACGGGGGTTCGAAATAGCAAAAAAAATTCGCCGCTTCGCGGCTTGTGGATGAAAGTGAAAAAAGGGTGAAAAAAAAAATCACTTACGGGGGTTAAAAATAGCAGACAAAATTCGCCGCTTCGCGGCTCGTCGACGAAAGTGAAAAAAAGGTGAAACAAATCACATACGGGGCTTCAAAATAGCAAAAAAAATTCGCCGCTTAGCGGCTCTTGGACGATGCTCCCCATCGTCATTGGGTCAACCCCCCCCCCCCCCCCCCTTAGAAAAAAGCTAGATCCGCCCATGAATGACTCACTCTCACCTCTGGCTCAAAATTGGCAACTCTGTGAGTGTGGTTGGGCATGAGCCCCATAACACATAAACCGTGAGCCCCCTTAGGGTTTTGCCCCCCCCCCCCCCAATCCAAAACTGCTTCCGGCGCGCCTGAAAGGTAGTGTTGAGTATTGGTATTTCCCGAAGTGCCCCCCGATATTTTTTGTGAGATAATGAAAAACTGACTGTCAAATTCGAAAGAACATACAATTTTAATGACAGAATAAACTTTATTTGATCAAAATCGGTTCAGAAACGGCTGAAATATCCATAAATATATTTTTATTCAAAATGTTCTTCACCGGCAATCACCGGGCGATATTTAGACTTTTTAGACAAATTTCAAAAAATGCTCGAAGACTACTTTGAAAAAAAAATCAGAATAGGTTTTTAAAAAGTCGTTGATGATATCTCTATTGAATCATTATTTTAACAAACATTAAATGTACAATTTTGTATGAAAAAAGGCGAAAACCAATGATTTTTTTAAATAGCGCCCTCTTGAGTTGTAACGCTCTTTTTGAATGAAAAAAAAAAAAAAGGGGTTTGTAATTGTGTATACTTTTCGAGCATGGTAAAGTTATATAGTTCTATTACTTTGTACCGTAATGGTGCAGGTTTTGGTTACTAAAGTTAAGTTTGACCAATACTCAACTATCCCTTTAAAGAAAATGTTATAATAATGTCCCATAATGGAACATTTAGTCTTGTTTTTGCAGCTGCGGTGATAAACAACATTTGGATAATGACTATCATATTTTAGGGGTGGGGAATATAATTCACTTTTGACATATACTACTTAGCACTTTTCTCTCATTCAAAAGGTTGCGTGGTTTAAAACATTATTTGAAATCGGGTTATTTGATAGTAAATGTTTAATCCCCCTTTTTGCGTTACAAGTGCGGACAGGATTAATTTTAAAACAATTTCTTAGAAACTTTCGGACGAACAAATTCATTCCAAATGTATATTCTTCGAAAACTTCCTGGGAGAAATCGATGACTTGCAAAATACCTCCCAAACATTTTATAAGGTTGTGCATGCATGTATGACATGAACAGGTGGAAGAGATACGTCTAAGAGATGTCATTTTTGTATTTAGAAAATTGAAAAAATTGCGACTTTATATGAGAGTTTTGTGGTGACAGGTCACATGCATTTATATCAAAACTTTGTAGTGTCTGTGTGTGAATATTCCTAGTAATGTATCCTTGTGGCGCAGTTACGGGGGTTGGGCTGTGCCTCCACAATAAATTGGTAAAAAAACAAACAAAACATAAGGGGACCATTTAATAAAAAATATATAAGGTGTGTCCCCCCCCCCCCCCCCCCCCCAATCATTCCGACAACGCTACGCCAATGCTATATCCACAGTTTTAATTTATTGACTACAGTACACGAAACACGGCCGTGAGTACACAATGCCCTTTTATACGTGTGTCTGTACTTTATTCTTGGTACTTATACTCATCATAATATGTATAGTGTCTGCATGTTCTTCATTCTTTATCATATAAAACAAAAACAAAAACGTGTAGACTGCGGTGTTGAAAATTATTGAAAGCGAAAGTCATGCCATCCTTGTGCGTCTCCCAGCGGTTGGCGCAGAACGCGCAAGCCTTTCAAATAAATCATCGAATGAATGGCATAATTGACATTTTATAGTAATGAAATACATTATGTTCCACTTCAGTTTACGTTGTAAACGCTTGATCATGATTCAGTGGCGTAGCGTGGTCGGACTGATTGGGGGGGACACACTATTTATTTCTGTATTTTTTTCTCGAAGAATTGTACATTTTTGTTTAAATTATGTTTTGTCAAATTATTGGGGGGGGGGGGGAGTGCCCCCGAATCCCCCCCCCCCCCTCCCCACCGTAGCTACGTCACCGTCACGACTTGAACCTGGAATGCCGATGAAAAATGTCAACAAATTATTAAGTAACAAAGAAGATGGCTGTATTAGTTATTTCTGAAAGAACGTGATTTCCTTGATGTATGGATTTGTGCTTGTTATTCCGAAAGTTTGTTGAACTTTATTTTGAACGCACCCATTTCCCAAACCAAGGGGGTTCATTAATCTCTTTTAAAAAGTTTTAATGACATATGGGAACTAGGAAGTGCTGTTTGTTAACTTGATTTGATAACTTGTAATTATTATGATCTGGTTCGTCAGTTTGATTTGGCAAAATAAAAGAAGATCCGTTCAAACATTGTCAAAGGAAATGGCGGAATGTTTGTGTATCTGTGGGGTATAATCTGATAATCAAGTACGGTTCGTTACTCTATCGGTGGAGAGCCACTCATTTATACCAACATTAATATTCTGTACAACCAACGAAAGTAATCTAATATCAAATGCTTACTTTATTGATAATCTCGGTATATTGTTGGGTTATCCATGAACATAGGCGCCGGAAGTGGGGGGCAGGGGGGGCGGCCGCCCCCCAATCGAAAAAGTGGGGGGGGGGGGCAAAACGCGTTTTTGCCCCTCCCCCCCCCAAAAAAAAAAAGCCCCCCCCCCCTCAAAAAAAAAAGAAAAAAAAAGAAAAGAAAGAAAGAAAGAAAGAAAAAGCAAAAGAAAAAATTAAATGTATCAGCCGATACTTGTTAAAGGGAAAGTTGAGTTTTGGTAGAGAGGGCGCTAGACTACTTAATTGGTTTGTGAGGTAATGAAAAACTGAGTGTAAAATTTGAAAGAGCATAATATTTAAACAATAAAATCATCTTTGTTTGATCAAAATCGGTTCAGAAACGGCTGAAATATCCATAAATATAACAATTTGTAATAAACCCGGGGCCCCGGGTTTATTAGAGAATTTTGAACCAGCCGTTAAAAATTCAAAAAAATGCTTCCTCTTTTCAAAAAGTTACAAAATAGGTATTTAAATAGTTGTTGGTTATTTCTCTATCTAATCACTATTTCAACAAAGCATCACATGCACAATATTTTATTCAAAATGGTTAAAACCGATGAGTGTTTAGAGAGCGCCCTCTTTCGTTTTAACGGCTCTTTTTTAATGATAACATGATCTTTACTATACGTCATTTGTAATTTTGTGTTCCTTTCTAGTTATAACTATTAGTTTGTAATGTAATGATGCAGGTTTTGGTTACTAAAATTCAGTTTCACTAAAACTGTACTCTCCTTACCAGAACTCAACTATCCCTTTAATTCTAACGTTTAAAAACTAAGTTATACATCCATTTAACGTTTTCGCTGCGCGCTTCGCGCGCAAACAAATCATCTCAGTTTGTTGTGTAACTTGCGTATGGTACGTCTGAGGTGGATTTTTCTGTACCGGTCCACGTAGTTCCTGTGTAGGCTGTTATTGCTCTGGCTGTTTGTGTGACGTTCACCAAATTGCACCATTTCAAGTATATCAATGCAAAATCTTCCCCGTGGGAGGGGGATACCCTCTCCCAAACCCTCCCCCTCTGACTCTGCCCCAGCCCTCGGTCGCTTCGCTCCCTCGGGACTCATTTTTGGCTGTAAGCTATGATGTTGGATCATACAAATGTGGCACATGGTTTATATGAACCAGATTGCACCATTTCAAGTATATAAATGCCAAATCTTCCCCGTGGGAGGGGGATACCCCCTCCAAAACCCTCCCCCCTGGCTCTGTCCCAGCCCTCGGTCGCTTCGTTCCCCATCGGGACTCATTTTGGCTGTAAGCTATGTTGTTGGATCATGTTTTTATGCACCAGATTGCACAATTTCAAGTCAAAAATGCAAAAGCTTCCTCCCGTGGGAGGGGGGACTCCGCTCAGTCACTTCGCTCCCTCGGGCTTGGTCGCTTTATCCTCGCAATGTCAGTGGCGGATCTACGGGGGGGGGGGGGGTTTAGGGGGTTTAACCCCCCCCCCCCCCCCCCCTTGGGCTGCCAAGTGAAAATGTATCAGTGAAAAAAGTGAGAAAAAATCACTTACGGGGGTTCGAAATAGCAAAAAAAATTCGCCGCTTCGCGGCTTGTGGATGAAAGTGAAAAAAGGGTGAAAAAAAAAATCACTTACGGGGGTTCAAAATAGCAGAAAAAATTCGCCGCTTCGCGGCTCGTCGACGAAAGTGAAAAAAAGGTGAAACAAATCACATACGGGGCTTCAAAATAGCAAAAAAAATTCGCCGCTTAGCGGCTCTTGGACGATGCTCCCCATCGTCATTGGGTCAACCCCCCCCCCCCCCCCTTAGAAAAAAGCTAGATCCGCCCATGAATGACTCACTCGCACCTCTGGCTCAAAATTGGCAACTCTGTGAGTGTGGTTGGGCATGAGCCCCATAACACATAAACCGTGAGCCCCCTTAGGGTTTTGCCCCCCCCCCCCCCCAATCCAAAACTGCTTCCGGCGCGCCTGAAAGGTAGTGTTGAGTATTGGTATTTCCCGAAGTGCCCCCCGATATTTTTTTGTGAGATAATGAAAAACTGACTGTCAAATTCGAAAGAACATACAATTTTAATGACAGAATAAACTTTATTTGATCAAAATCGGTTCAGAAACGGCTGAAATATCCATAAATATATTTTTATTCAAAATGTTCTTCACCGGCAATCACCGGGCGATATTTAGACTTTTTAGACAAATTTCAAAAAATGCTCGAAGACTACTTTGAAAAAAAAATCAGAATAGGTTTTTAAAAAGTCGTTGATGATATCTCTATTGAATCATTATTTTAACAAACATTAAATGTACAATTTTGTATGAAAAAAGGCGAAAACCAATGATTTTTTTAAATAGCGCCCTCTTGAGTTGTAACGCTCTTTTTGAATGAAAAAAAAAAAAAGGGGTTTGTAATTGTGTATACTTTTCGAGCATGGTAAAGTTATATAGTTCTATTACTTTGTACCGTAATGGTGCAGGTTTTGGTTACTAAAGTTAAGTTTGACCAATACTCAACTATCCCTTTAAAGAAAATGTTATAATAATGTCCCATAATGGAACATTTAGTCTTGTTTTTGCAGCTGCGGTGATAAACAGCATTTGGATAATGACTATCATATTTTAGGGGTGGGGAATATAATTCACTTTTGACATATACTACTTAGCACTTTTCTCTCATTCAAAAGGTTGCGTGGTTTAAAACATTATTTGAAATCGGGTTATTTGATAGTAAATGTTTAATCCCCCTTTTTGCGTTACAAGTGCGGACAGGATTAATTTTAAAACAATTTCTTAGAAACTTTCGGACGAACAAATTCATTCCAAATGTATATTCTTCGAAAACTTCCTGGGAGAAATCGATGACTTGCAAAATACCTCCCAAACATTTTATAAGGTTGTGCATGCATGTATGACATGAACAGGTGGAAGAGATACGTCTAAGAGATGTCATTTTTGTATTTAGAAAATTGAAAAAATTGCGACTTTATAATTATGAGAGTTTTGTGGTGACAGGTCACATGCATTTATATCAAAACTTTGTAGTGTCTGTGTGTGAATATTCCTAGTAATGTATCCTTGTGGCGCAGTTACGGGGGTTGGGCTGTGCCTCCACAATAAATTGGTAAAAAAACAAACAAAACATAAGGGGACCATTTAATAAAAAATATATAAGGTGTGTCCCCCCCCCCCCCCCCCCCCCCAATCATTCCGACAACGCTACGCCAATGCTATATCCACAGTTTTAATTTATTGACTACAGTACACGAAACACGGCCGTGAGTACACAATGCCCTTTTATACGTGTGTCTGTACTTTATTCTTGGTACTTATACTCATCATAATATGTATAGTGTCTGCATGTTCTTCATTCTTTATCATATAAAACAAAAACAAAAACGTGTAGACTGCGGTGTTGAAAATTATTGAAAGCGAAAGTCATGCCATCCTTGTGCGTCTCCCAGCGGTTGGCGCAGAACGCGCAAGCCTTTCAAATAAATCATCGAATGAATGGCATAATTGACATTTTATAGTAATGAAATACATTATGTTCCACTTCAGTTTACGTTGTAAACGCTTGATCATGATTCAGTGGCGTAGCGTGGTCGGACTGATTGGGGGGGACACACTATTTATTTCTGTATTTTTTTCTCGAAGAATTGTACATTTTTGTTTAAATTATGTTTTGTCAAATTATTGGGGGGGGGGGGGGAGTGCCCCCGAATCCCCCCCCCCCCTCCCCACCGTAGCTACGTCACCGTCACGACTTGAACCTGGAATGCCGATGAAAAATGTCAACAAATTATTAAGTAACAAAGAAGATGGCTGTATTAGTTATTTCTGAAAGAACGTGATTTCCTTGATGTATGGATTTGTGCTTGTTATTCCGAAAGTTTGTTGAACTTTATTTTGAACGCACCCATTTCCCAAACCAAGGGGGTTCATTAATCTCTTTTAAAAAGTTTTAATGACATATGGGAACTAGGAAGTGCTGTTTGTTAACTTGATTTGATAACTTGTAATTATTATGATCTGGTTCGTCAGTTTGATTTGGCAAAATAAAAGAAGATCCGTTCAAACATTGTCAAAGGAAATGGCGGAATGTTTGTGTATCTGTGGGGTATAATCTGATAATCAAGTACGGTTCGTTACTCTATCGGTGGAGAGCCACTCATTTATACCAACATTAATATTCTGTACAACCAACGAAAGTAATCTAATATCAAATGCTTACTTTATTGATAATCTCGGTATATTGTTGGGTTATCCATGAACATAGGCGCCGGAAGTGGGGGGCAGGGGGGGCGGCCGCCCCCCAATCGAAAAAGTGGGGGGGGGGGGCAAAACGCGTTTTTGCCCCTCCCCCCCCCCCCCCCAAAAAAAAAAGCCCCCCCCCCCCCTCAAAAAAAAAAGAAAAAAAAAGAAAAGAAAGAAAGAAAGAAAGAAAAAGCAAAAGAAAAAATTAAATGTATCAGCCGATACTTGTTAAAGGGAAAGTTGAGTTTTGGTAGAGAGGGCGCTAGACTACTTAATTGGTTTGTGAGGTAATGAAAAACTGAGTGTAAAATTTGAAAGAGCATAATATTTAAACAATAAAATCATCTTTGTTTGATCAAAATCGGTTCAGAAACGGCTGAAATATCCATAAATATAACAATTTGTAATAAACCCGGGGCCCCGGGTTTATTAGAGAATTTTGAACCAGCCGTTAAAAATTCAAAAAAATGCTTCCTCTTTTCAAAAAGTTACAAAATAGGTATTTAAATAGTTGTTGGTTATTTCTCTATCTAATCACTATTTCAACAAAGCATCACATGCACAATATTTTATTCAAAATGGTTAAAACCGATGAGTGTTTAGAGAGCGCCCTCTTTCGTTTTAACGGCTCTTTTTTAATGATAACATGATCTTTACTATACGTCATTTGTAATTTTGTGTTCCTTTCTAGTTATAACTATTAGTTTGTAATGTAATGATGCAGGTTTTGGTTACTAAAATTCAGTTTCACTAAAACTGTACTCTCCTTACCAGAACTCAACTATCCCTTTAATTCTAACGTTTAAAAACTAAGTTATACATCCATTTAACGTTTTCGCTGCGCGCTTCGCGCGCAAACAAATCATCTCAGTTTGTTGTGTAACTTGCGTATGGTACGTCTGAGGTGGATTTTTCTGTACCGGTCCACGTAGTTCCTGTGTAGGCTGTTATTGCTCTGGCTGTTTGTGTGACGTTCACCAAATTGCACCATTTCAAGTATATCAATGCAAAATCTTCCCCGTGGGAGGGGGATACCCTCTCCCAAACCCTCCCCCTCTGACTCTGCCCCAGCCCTCGGTCGCTTCGCTCCCTCGGGACTCATTTTTGGCTGTAAGCTATGATGTTGGATCATACAAATGTGG
>JBAMJV010008806.1:0-90000 GCA_037951105.1 Echinarachnius parma
GGCATTGAATATCGAACTTCAAATAAACCGCAATGTCCACCGTTTATTGTGTTCAATCTTTAGAATACAAACTGGTGTTTAAAGCAATTAGTGATAGTTGTAACTCTATCCGTAGTAACTCTTTGGTTGGACGATGTCCTCAAGTGGTGTGGTCTGATTGATGGGGGGGGGGGGGGGGGGGGGGGTTGTGACGCGAATTTGAGCTACACGCTTTATATGATATATATCATGGTTATCATATTTTCCCTTTATGTTGTTTTTTGTTTCGTCTAATTGTTGACGGAATTGTGCCCCCCCCCCCCTCCTCCTCCCCTAACTACACCACTCGCATGTATGTAAAGTATCTATATTACTGGGTATTAGAGGAGGGCTACTTAAGATAATAATTAACCCTCAATCTGTGTATAATAATATATATAACGATATTCATAAAGGATTTCATTTAGTATACAGTTTGGTGAAACTGTGTACTAACTACTTTCTACTAATATTTGTGTGGTAACAAAGGGTATTGACTATGTTAATGTTGATCTTGGCTACGCTCGCGTAAAAATACTTTTTTACGACCTTGGCCCATCGATATATTATAAAGAGCTTGATTTCAAAAGGCGCTAAATCCGTTGTTGCTTTTGCTTTTGATCAAAGCAGGTTTCTTTTCTAAACGTTGTACAGACGGCCTATGGGAATATGAAAATGGAACATTCTATTTGTTGTATGCATTTTTATTGTGTACATTGTCCTAAGCTTTGATTTCAAAAGACCTACGCAGAGTATCAATGTACTAATATCGCAAATAGATTGTCTTGGTATGGAAAGTAGATATAGCGCCTTTTGGAAATAAGCACTTACTTCAACGATGCCGTGATCTTCTATGATATTCCGATGCTTCCACAAACTTGAAAATATATATTTCCTTTTATACACCTCAGTACAAATGTATTTCCATGATTTATGTACGTCTTATATCAATTTATATAAAAATCGAGCGTGGTCAGCTGATTGTCATCATCGTCGGCGTCGCGGTCGTCACGGGGGCCGTAGTGTGTGCGATCGCCATTCCGTTGTCGATCAATAAACGCGATACGTCGGATGACCAGGCGAGGTCGTACATGCAACAGGTTCCACTCGTTGACGGGTACGTATCCCAGATCATTTCAATCGGTATATCGATCAATGGACATCGTTGTTGTTATTTCGGAAACCCGATAAAGAACTACAATTCCGTTTGATCAGTATCCATTTATATTGTGCTACTCCTCAATGTATTCATGTAATACTACTCGAGTACAATTGACCCGCCTATGCTCAGGCAAAAACAAAACAATATTATCAGGAGTTCTACTGCAATCGCGGATCCATTTCAAAACTAAATTTTTAAAAACTAAATAGACATGACAGATTTACCAAATTGAACTATAATATCAAAGTCAAATGCAATGTCCTTCCGCATATAGCATAGTGCATAATACTTCAGTTTCAATAGTCCTATAACCATTCAGCGCTTTGTTCGTGTTATGATATACTTATGTGTAGGTATCAAATAATCATGGTCAACATAAACATATACTGTGTATTTCCCCCCTTTTCGCGAACAATGATTGCAACGCACTTTTCAGAATATAATGGCAAGGATCATACATATTGGTGAACAGATCATTCTCGTTGATAGTGCATAGTACTTCAGTTTCAATAGTCCTTTAACCATAAACCGGCAGAAGATAAGGGTTGTATTAGTTCAGTGTTAGCTATGTTCGTTTAATTATTGTAGCTTATATGTGTACGTGTGTAATACAAACTTGTTGAATTATTCTGACCTTTAGTCATTTTCACTGGTTGTTTGCACAGTTCACATAGCAGGCCAACACAAACTCCCTAGACTATATCATTAGCTACGGACCGTAGACATGGTAGAGGGCGCAGCTATTAAAGGGACGGGCCAATACCACGCACCACTCCTGATATTGTAATACATGTAGTTACCCATCATTCAGGGAATCGGAACAAACATGTGTAAAGTTGTTTTGTATGTATACTAGTCCATGCGATTTCAACTACAATGTATACATATACATTATTGTGTACTTCCCCCCTTTTCGCGAAAAAGTATTGCAGTGCACTTTACCATATAGAACGATCATACATATTGGTGAACAGATCAATCTCGTTGATTGGAATGATGAGTTTTGCCGCCGTCTAGCGGGCTAAACGCGTAGCGGTGTGAACACGTACAGCTTGGTCTAACACTACGGACTTTTCGCAAACCTGAGGACGACGAGTAGTAGGGTGGTTAATGGGTCCGTGACTGCATTTTGGGGTACGATTGTTTTATTTTGGCATACATAGTCCTTGGATCAAAAGAAGAAAATTCGTCCAAAGAGACGCTCTGTATCTATGCAAATTAGGCCTAATTTCCATAATTGAATATGATCTCTCAAAAATATCAATAAAAACACCACTTTTATAGATATCCCATATCCCAAGTAAAACACTTTGTACCCCAAATTGCAGTGAACACCATATTTGTGGCCCCTGCTAGAAGAAATGACGTCATTTAGGAGAGAAATTGCGTCACTTACGTTCTCTCTCGTCGTCTGGCCAATCTGAGCACTGATTCATGCCCGATTACAGGTTCGTCGGAAAATCCAGTACGACTTCTTCAGAAAGACGTAATCAGAGAATTATCAACATGTATGTGTGTGTGTGTTTTATTCGTGTGTATGTCTATGTGTGGTGGATTATGTAACTGTGGTACATGCGTGTGTGTTTGAATGTGTGCGTTTGTGCGCGTTTGTGCGTGTATGTGTGTGTGTTTGTGCGGGAATGTTGAAATGCGAGTGCCTGCGTGAGTGTGCGTATGTGAAAGGGTGTGAGTTTTTGTTTAAGTGCTCGCGTGTGTGTGTGTGCGTGCGTGTGCTTGTGTGGATGTGCGTGTGTGCGTTCGTGTGTTTGTGTTTGTGTTTGTGTAGGTGTGTGTTGGGTATGTGTATGCGTCTGTGTGGGAGTTTTATTAATGTTGTGTTTGTGTGTATACGTGTGTGAATTAAAGGGTTTGTGTTTGTGTGTGCGCGTCTGTGGGGTGGTTGTGTGAATGTGTGTTTGTTTGAGTGCGAGTGCGTGCGTGTGTGCGTGCGTGCGGGAGTGGATGTTTGTGTGTGTGTGTAAACGTGTGTGTAAGTGTGTGTGTGTGTTTTTTGTGATTGAATATGTGTATGTGTGTGTGTCTGTGTTGGAGTTTGAATAATTCAGTCGGGTCGTGTGTTTGCGCATGTGTATGTTTGAAAGTGTAAGGTGTGTGTGAGTGTTTGTCATGATTGTGTGTAGAAGGGAACGACGTCATTGTGAACGCGCGTTAACTAAAAACGTAAATGGTTCAAAGGCAGCGAACAGGTAGTGAACAGCACGGGTTGACTACATCGGCTAATCCATGTAATATTCGGGAAAAATAATGTCTTATTTAGGAAAATCATTTAATAATCGGGCAAAATCATGTTACATTCGGGCAGTGTCATATTATTTTCAGGCAAAACCATCTCACATTCGGGCAAAGTCGTGTTATTTTGGACTAAAGAATTGAAAACATGTAATTTTCCGGCATCAAGAAACGAGGGGGGGGGGGGGGGGGGGGGGGGGGGGGGGGGGGGGGGTGGGGGGGTGCGGGTGGCACGCGAACTATTTGGGTGGCACGCGTTATATATTGTTAACATATTTTCCCATTATGTTGTTTTTGTTTCGTCAAATTATTGACGAAAATGTGCCCCCGCCTCCCCCTCCCCACCGTCCTCAAACTACTCCACTCTCATTTGTGTAAAAGTATTTATATGACTTGGCATTTAATAGAGGCAGGCTACTTAAACAAATTCTTAGTTCTCAATCTGCGTATAATATATTACGATATTTATAAAGCATTTCATTTGGTATACAGTTTGGTAAAACTGTGTGATTGAAGTTTATATTGTATATTTTGTTCTAATATTTGTACAAAGGGTATTGACTCCGAAGTAAGTTGACCCTGGCTACGCTAGCGTCAAATCGCTGTTTACGACCTTCACCTATCAATATATGATTATGAAGAGCTTGATTTCAAAACGCGCTAAATCCGTTTTTGTTTTACTTTGGATCAAAGCAGGTTTCTTTTCCAAACGTTTGTACAGACGGCCTATGGGAATATGAAAATAAATCGTTCCATTTGTTTTATGAATTATTATTGTGTACTTTGACCTCAACTTTGGACTTCTAGAGAGCTACGTAGATTACCAATGGTCTGATATCGCAAATTGATTAATGTTATATGGAAAGTTTATTTAGCGCCTTTTGGAGATAAGCTCTTCATATATAACACACTCAACTTGCCCTATATCGATGCCATGACCTTATTTGATATTACAATGCTTCCACAAACCATAGACCTAGTAGGTCTATGCACAAACTAAGCATCAATAATTAGTGCAAACGCATATTTGTGTATGGCTCGTTAAATCCCCGTTAAATCTTGGTAAAAATAAAACTTGCGCATCTGTACCTAATGGAAGTTTTGTAATGAGTGGAAGCTCTTTTGGTGGGCGTATTATTTGTTTTATTTTAACACATCCCGATACAAATAACAATCAGTTGCCATAATTTGTAAGGTAGAGTTTATTTATCTTGTACCATGAGATTATATTGTCCTTTGGCAGAAATAGTTGGAGGTATTCGCAAATTTCAAGAACAATAAATGTCTACATCTTTTTCATCGAGTTGTCTATTTCTATAGCGGTATTAACAGGATTGCGTAGTTTTATAAAGTCATTAACGAGGAGTACACAATAAGTGTATTATACTCTGCGCTCATTCTTATTATTTACCCATTCCTGGAGACAACTTGTGTATTGTTCCCGACATAATCGCCATTCAAACATACGGAGAGGAACTTCGAGCTTCGACGAGGAGATATGGAGCGTGGTCAGCTAATTGTCATCATCTTCGGCGTCGCGGTCGTCACGGGGGCCGTAGTGTGCGCGATCGCCATTCCGTTGTCTATCAATAAACGCGACACGGCGGATGACCAGGCGAGGTTGTACATACAGCAGGTTCCACTAGTTGACGGGTACGTATCCCACCACATTTGAATAGACATCGATCGATGGACATCGTTTTTTGTTATTTCGGAAACCCGATAAAGAACTACAATTCCTTTTGATCAGTATTCCGTTCAATAGGCTACTCCTCAAAACAAATTAAGCAGTCAAGATAATGTCAAGCGTTTTACATTTGTCATCGCTACAACTTATTTGTATGATTATTCTAAGAATGGGCTATTTAGGTTATTAACGAATTAATTTATTAAACTCGATGCTATTTGTGTACTTGTAAGCTAGTCGATCATTTACATTTTGTGCTGTAATTGATATTATATGTTTGACTATGTGGCTCTGCTCATGAGGAACGAGCTACCTCAATTCATGAAATAGAATACGAGAAGAAAAGGGGGGGGGGGGTAGCATACAAAATAATAACGAAGTATAATAGTATTGCCTTTATTTATCATTTGGGCCACTGGGGGCAGTTACACAGGCAGGAATTCGCAAATGGGAGGAGGGTGGTGCCCCTCATGTATTCATGTAATACTACTCGAGTACAATTGACCCGCCTATATGCTCAGGCAAAACAAAACAAAATTAATATCAGGACTTCTACTGGAATCGCGGATCCATTTCAAAACTTATTTTTTAAAAACTAAATAGACATGCAACAGATTTACCATTGTATTGAACTATAATATCAAAGTCAAATGCAATGTCCTTCCGCATATAGCATAGTGCATAATACTTCAGTTTCAATAGTCCTATAACCATTCAGCGCTTTGTTCGTGTTATGATATACTTATGTGTAGGTATCAAATAAACGTGGTCAACATAAAAATATACTGTGTTTTTCCCCCCTTTTTGCGAACAATGATTGCAACGCACTTTTCAGAATATAATGGCAACGATCATACATATTGGTTGATAGTGCATAGTACTTTAGTTTCAATAGTCCTTTAACCATAAACCGGCAGAAGATAAGGGTTGTATTAGTTCAGTGTTAGCTATGTTCGTTTTATTATTGTACCTTATATGTGTACGTGTGTAATACAAACTTGTTGAATTATTCTGACCTTTAGTCATTTTAACTGGTTGTGTGCATAGTTAAAATAGCAGGCCAACATAAACTCCCCTAGACTATATCACTAGCTACTGACCGTAGAGGCGCAGCTATATAAAGGGCGGGCCAACACCACGCACCACTCATGATGATTGTAATACTAATACATGTATTTACCCCATCACTGCTTCCCCTCTCCCCAACTCCAAGTCAGGGAATCGGAACAAACATGTGTAAGGTTGTTTGGTATTTCTACTAGTCCATGCGATTTCAACTGGCAGTCTACAACGCATACATATAAATTATTGTATTCCCCCTTTTCGCGAAAAAGTATTGCAGTGCACTTTACCATATAGAACGATCATACATATTGGTGAACAGATCAATCTCGTTGATTGGAATAATGAGTTTTGCCGCCATCTAGCGGGCTAAGCGCGTAGAGATGTGAACACGTACAGCTTGGTCTAACATTGTCTAAACTAGAGTACTAGACTATAATTATTTGTACGATATGCTGCCCCTTCTAAGACCAGCCCACCCCCTCTTATCTAGGCCATCCTTTGCCTACACACACACACCCCCAATAATGCACGGCTAAACCACCAACATGACTGTCCCTGAAAGAAGTCCTTTTATTTCGACATGTCCGCAGGAAGTTTGAGGGGCGGCCAGTATTTAATTAGATAGTAAAGTTTTGTTGAAACACATCTGTTTACTTACTTTCGAAATATCCGAAATTACCATAATTATACCAATAAACCGACTTTGCAGACTTATACAGTACAAATGCTACCACCACCTAACCCTGAACGAGGTCTTTTCCGATATGTCCGCAGGAAGTTTTGATGCATAGGCGTAGGAGGAGGGTGGGGGGGGGGGGGGGGACTGGCGGGACTGCAGCCCCCCTGGAGTTTTGAAAATGGTATAGAATGTTGTACCCCATAAACTAGATTAAGACAAATCAGCCTCCCGATAGGCAATGGAATATTAATTTTGTATCCTCACGAGATAAATTTTGGCTAACGCTCTCCCTCCAAACACTTTATAACGAACATGGCTATCGACTGCTGCTGACCGAAACAGAAGTGTTTTTTTAGTTGGTTTAGTTTCTTTTTCTTTGGATGGATAAATAACGCTTTCGGACCACTATAAACAAAACGACAAAAGCTCATTGTGAATGTCAAGGCCCTGCATACGGGCGTGTTTCCTTTTCTTTCTTTTTGTACATATAGGCATAACGATTTGCCGATAAAACTGAAGAGGAAAAGGAACAATGAGCTACAAAACATCAACATTGATAGCGACTTGTCGTCTGACGGATTTCACACGGACATCCCTCGACTCAGAAAAGGCCAGGTTGGAGCACAGGTAAGCCTGTAATCAGTAGACTAGCGTGGTGTGACTGATGGGGTGGGGGGGGGGGGCACACAAATGTTCCCGTTTTGGAGGCACAACTTATGAATTTCTTTTCCCGCCTAGATTTCCCCCTTTGTTTCGTATTTAGTTTGCCAAATTATAGAGGGCCACGTACGCCCCCCCCCCCCCCCCCCCTCTTCCTCCATCCCGTAGCTATGTCACTGCCAGTGACAAAACCATCGATATTTTGTATATCGATGGACAAAACCAGTCCAAAGGGGAAAAAAATGATGTTGGGTATTGCGCTCACGACTCTACGAAGAGATTTATTTGCTACAAATTGTACTCGGTGTTTTGAATTATTGATTTCCCTTCAAGGGTGGAGGAGAGGGTGCACGGGTAAACGCGTCGTCGATTCCATGAGCTTCCGATATTTCTCCGCTACAGTTAGGACGTTAGGCTACCATCATCTGCATGACTGCATCACCCACGTTGAAGAACAGCCACTTTGTTGAAGTTTGGAACTGAGCTAAAATAATATGATATAACATGATTTTCTATAAACGAAATTTAAAGAAACGGAACACAATCTTCTTCAGCTTGTCCAGTTTAGGGACAACAATACAGGGCGATAAAGCCCACGAAATGCTAAACAGAGACCCAGAATTTATGAAAGAGCTTCATAAATGTATTCAAATTTCAATGAAAACAAATGTTCATGTAGGCCAGCTTAATATGTAGACACCCGCCCCCCCCCCCCCCCCAAAAAAAATAATAATAATAAATAAAATAAAATAAATAAATACAAAATGAATAAATAAAATAATAATAATAATAATAATAATAATAATAATAATAATAATAAATAATACTAAATAAATAAATACATAAATAAAATAAATAAACAAACTGTGAAGTACAAATAGATAAATAAATAAATACATAAATAAAATAAATAAACAAACTGTGAAGTACAAGTAGATAAATAAATAAATACATAACTATTATTTCTTTCTTGCATTGGTCCAGTTCTGGGCGGCATACACACATTGCGACTCCCAGTACATGGACGCGGTCAGACACGTGCTGGACCAGATTGACGTCATCAAGAGGATGGTCGATGCATACCCGGAGACATTTGACTTCGTCACCACGGCACAAGGTACAATTATGTTTGACTTTTGAATACATTCATTTGCAGACAATATTGAAAACATTGCCTATTCAGAACCGTTTGTTTATGAAATTCTTCAAACTGGAGTGATATACATGAACATAAAAGGCCAACTTGTCAACATGTGTAGTTCGTCAGCAGTAATTTTGATGTACCATGCATTCGTCATAGACCCAAGTCTGACATGTCGGAGTATTTTCATTGCCAGTTCTGAACGGGTTAATTTCCCATTTCAGAGAGATACCTCTATAAATAAACAGAAATATTTCTTTCATAACATTGTAGCTTCTGTGGAACGAAATGATTGAACTATAATGGTGTAGTATCGAATTTCATTTGACAGGTATCGAGGATTCCCATGGCAACAGGAAGATCGCGTCTCTGATTGGTGTAGAAGGAGGACATAACATCGATAGCAGCATGGCAACACTGAGGGCGCTATATGAACTTGGCGTTCGCTACATGACCATCACACACAGCTGCAACACACCTTGGTAACATGCATGGGCCTTATGATCAAGGGGGACCGGGGAAGGCCTGGGGGCATAATCAGGCGGAGGTTGGTCGGTTGGTTTGTTGGTTATTTTGTTTCAGCAGACGCGGTCAATAAATTATGGTTATTAAGTCGGCCTTTAGATAAGGCCCTTTCGTGAAACAGGGTGCAGGGCATCGATAATGGATATAGCAACAGCGCCCTCTTCATGAAGCCAGCGACAGTGTGAAAAGTACTTCTAATACAAAAAAGTGCTCAATTCACTCGCATGAATCGATTTACGCGAGTGAATGGAGCACCTTTTGTCTTCGATTAGGTTTACTTAAATATTTGCGGCGGATTCAACTTCGCGCATATAGCAGTGTGGAACGTATTCTATATCCAGTGTGTATATCGATGGCGCAGGGCCGAAACCGGGCCGATATGTGCGAAGAGCAGAGCACTGGCGATCACGGCGGAGGACAAAGAGGGAGTGGACTGGATTTTTTTATTTTTTTTATTTATTTTTTTTTTTTTGGGGGGGGGGCATAATCAGGCGGAGGATGTGAACTTTTGTCGTATTTTCTGAGAAGGGCTAACAAGTGACCCTAACCCTAGCTACACAAGTGCATAGCGCGATGCAGTACTTCTGGAAAAAATGTTTGTTTGAATTGATGAATGCATGACGGTGCAATGTACGGTGAGCCTTCCCGTAGATAAATGATGTCGGGGTAGCTAAAAAAAAAACCAGAGCATTCGTTTTTGGTCTTTCTTGAGGATATATTTGTGTAAATGGTATTAAAGGGACTTAGTAACATTGTCCAAATCCTCAAAATAAAATTGTAATTCTAGCGGTTCCTTTATACCTTGTTGTATTCGTATTAACAATAAAATCATGGGACAGCTTTCGGTTTTTCAAATTTCCCTTTCATTACAAAGATATGTATGATTGAAGTATTTAGATAAGAAAATCTCCGGGCGAGATTTTCATCCCTGTACAAAGTGAATGCAGTGAGTTGGTGAATATCACCCAATATCACTTTGCATTTTCGCTCATTACTTGGCCATACATTGTCCATTTGACCTGAAATTTTCACACAATACCCTGAGGACATATGAGATAACAACAGTATACATTGCATCAACCATTCATCAGTTTTTGCACATCTCAACAAAGTTACTAGATCCCTTTAAAAGATGAACAGAGATTTTCGGAATTTTTTTCTTTCCTATTTGTGTCGTATCTGTCCTGTCAAATAGGGCGGATGAATGGAAAGAAACTGAGAATCCGAACCCAGAGCATAATGGACTTACCGACTGGGGAAAGGTAATTATAACAACAAAGAAACAGTTAAATCACTATTATTATAGTAAATGGTAACTACAATAATAGTTGTTGATTATAGTAACATTATTATTATTATTATCATTATTATTAGTAGTAGTAGTAGTAGTACTACTATTATTGTATTATTATTATTTAGTAGCAGTAGTAGTAGTAGTAGTAGAAGTAGTAGAAGTAATAGTAGTAGTAGAAGTAGTAGTAGTAGAAATAACAGTATTATTATTATTATTATTTTCATTGTCATAAACAACAACACTTATAATAATAATGATACCAAATTATAAAAATGAAAGTAATAATTAAACAAACATAATGAAAACATTAATGATAATGATGATAATAGTTATTACAAAAATAATATCAACAATAAACACAACCGGACGCTTTTGTTTACAGACAAGCTGTATATCGAATAAAAAGCAAATTAGTGGAGGCTAAACTGATTATTATCGTTCCCTTTCTTTTCATCAGGATGTGATTCGCGAGATGAATCGCCTAGGCATGCTAGTTGACCTTTCACACGTGTCCGAGGAGACCATGTCAGATGCTCTGGACACCAGCACAGCACCGGTCATCTTCAGCCATACCTCGGCCTTCGCTCTCTGCAACCACCACCGCAACGCACCGGACTACATCCTAGAGAGAGTGGTAGGATAGATGGATAAATGGTTGGATGGATGGGTGGATGGATGAATGCATGGATGGATGAATGGATGGATAGATGGATGGATTGTTAATGGATGGACGGATCATATATATGGATGGATGGATGGATGGATGGGTGGGTGGATGAATGGATGAGTAGATGGATAGATGGATCGACGGATAGATATATGTACGGATAAATGGAAGGGTGAATAGAGGGAAAGAGGAATGGACGGACGGAGGGAGTGGTGACTAAAAGACGACTTAAGATGCCCTGGACACCATCACAGCATCAGTCATCTTCAGCCACACCTCGGCCTTCGCTCTCTGCAACCACTACCGCAACGCACCGGACTACATCCTGGAGAGAGTGGTGCGGTGTATGGATGAATTATGGATGGGTGGATAGGTAGATGGATGGATGGATGGATGGATGGATGGATGGATGGATGGATGGATGTATGGATGAATGGTTGGATGGGTGGATGGGTGGATAGATGAATGGCTGGATGGATTGATGGATGGACGGATAAAATGGATAGATTCATGGAAGGGTGGATGAATGGATGGGTAGATGGAGGGATGGAAGGACGGAGGGAGTTATGACGAAAAGACGATTTAAGATGCCCTGGACAGCATCGGTCATCTTCAGTCACACCTCTGATTTTGCTCTATGCAACCATTACCGCAACGCACCAGACTACATCCTGAAGAGAGTGTTAGGAGAGATGGATGAATTATGGATGGATGGAGAGGTGGATGGATGAATGAAGGGAGGGAGGGTCGGATGGTGGGAAGACGGGAGGTATTGTTGACAGAGAAGACCGAAACCATGTCAAATGACACTGGACTGGATGGATGGAAGGATGGATGGATGGATAGAAGGATGGATGGATGGATGGATGGATTGTTGATGGATGGATGGCTGGATTGATTGATAGATGGATGAATAGACAGATCAAATGTATGGATGGATATAAGCATAGATGCGTGGATGGGTGGATGAATTAATGGGTAAATGGATAGATGGATAGATGGATTGACGTATATATATGTACGGATAAATGGAAGAGTGGATAGAGGGAGAGGGGGAAGGACGAACGGAGGGAGTGATTACTGAGAAGACGATGGATGATGCTTTGGACTCCAACACAACACCGGTCATCTTTAGCCATACCTCAGCCTTCGCTCTCTGCAACCATTAGCGCAACGCACCTGACTACACCCTGGAAAGATTGGTACGGTAGATGGATGCACGGATGGATGGGTGGATAGATAAATGGATGGAGGGAGGGAGAGGGGAGGGAGTGGGAGAGGTAGAGAGGAGGGAGGGAGAGAGAGAGGGGTGTTGACCGAGAATATGGTAGGATGGATGGATGTATGGCCTAATGGACGGATCGATAGACGGATCGAATGATGGATGAATTTTCCAATGAATAAACAAACGGATTAACTATGAATGAATCAACAAAATGAATTACATGTACTACATCATGGAGAGAGTGGTAGGAGGAATGAAAAAAGGGATGGATCGGTGGATGGAAGAGGGGCGGAGGGATGGATGGATGGATGGATTAAATAATTAATCAATTAATATAATATATGGTAGAATGAATGAATGAATACATTGATTAATTAATTATTGAATGAATGACCGAAGAGGTGGATGCCTAATTGAATGCATGGATTCATGACATAAAATAGAATATCATCTGACTTAGAAAATACGCGTCTGTGATTGGCTAAACACGCTCACATACTGGGGAGTCAATTTGGTATGACACCATGGCCAGAGAGTTATGACACACACCCGCGATTCCATCAACATTACAACTAATGTACACGTACACCGGTACGTACACGTGTACGGTACCGTACCGTACCGCTATATACCGTACCGTACGATAATCATTCTTCTCGCAGCCACCAAAGTCAAACGAAAATCAGCGATTTCCAGTACAACTTGATCAGATAATTACATGATTAACAAAATCGAAGGAAACAATCAACACATATTTCCGAGAAGCAAATTGCTGAGAGAAGCAAATTACGTACGAAAATCGACTGCATTGTGCACAGGCTATGTACTGTGTGTTGTGTACAATTGTGTTGCGTGATGTGTGTTTGTGTGTGTGTGTGTGTGTGTGTGTGAGTGAGTGAAAAACCCAACGTCCATGAAACGGATTATGATTTCAATTTGTTTTAGTTTAAACAATCAGATGATATAACAGTTGTTAGCTTTGTTGTCGGGAAAATGATGGAATGTTCCAATCCTCGGGATTTAAAATGCTATTTCGTGAAGAAAATAAGTCCCTCGACTACGTCTCGGGACTTATTTACTCTTCCCTCAATAGCATTTAAAATCCCTCGGATGGAACATTCCGTCATGTTCCCTCCACCACCAGTTAACAACTGTATAATGTCACACGTTTTTGACAACACGTTCTCGTTCTATTATGCATTTTAATGCTCATCCGCCGAATTGGCTTAAGTATTATATAAAGCTATTAGAAATTTCTTCTGATTCTAATTTTGTCAGAAAGAAAATGGCGGGGTCGTCATGGTGAATTTCTTCACCAAATTCGTCAACTGCCCTCCAGCAAACATATCGGCTGATGATACGTATGCAACACTGGATCAAGTAGCAGGTAAGTCATTTTGAATTATGGCCCAATATTAATGAAACCTCCCTAGCTTAGTTCCTTGCTAATTGTTTTTAAGTGCAGTTTATTGAGCACCAAAAAGTTTTCCTAGTCCCCAACTACGGTCAATTGGGTAAGCCTTGGGTATCACTAAGTTAACCCTAGTTAGCAACTAAAATATTTTGTGTTTACTTCTGGGCCACGCCATCCAAAATGGACTTAGCAAGGAACTAACCCTAGCAGGCTTTCATGAATATGGGCCCAGATAGTTATACAGGGTGGCCCAAACAAAACGGAACGGGACATTTCCCAAAATATAGTAACAAAATGATTATGTCCATCGGATAGGGAGTCTTTTCCAATGAAAAACGATACCAAGAAAAGTAATTTTGGACGTGTAGTTTTTGTCTTAGGGCGCTTTGAGTGAGACCATGTTAGGTTCCCATTTTTGTCAAGTTTTACCAAGACAGTGTCTGATAAATGAGACTTACTGCCCGTCATACTATCTAACAACCATGCCCATTATTTCGGCACCGCTCGGCACACAGCTGAATGCACACGAACAATGGCGCGCGGATTGCTCGCGTGTTCGATTGTATGACGGGCAGTAAGTGTGATTTATCAGGCACTGACTTGGTAAAAATTGACAAAAATGGGAACCAGACATGGTGTTACTCACAGCGCCCTAAAACAAACCCATCATCATCACCGTCATCATGCTCATCCTCATCATCATCGTAAACTGCATCACCACCAACATCACTGTTCGCATCGTCATTATCTCCATCATCAACATCATCATCATCATCATCATCATCATCATCATCGTCATCATCATCATCCGCATGATCGACATCGTCATCATTATCATTATCATCATCATCATCATTATCATCACCATCATAATCATCATCATAATAATATTATAATAGTCTTCCTGTCTTTATTATTTTCGTTTTTCATATTATTCTCCTTCATGTATTACATGTATTATAGATCACATGGATCACATCAAGGCTGTATGTGGTTGGGAGTGTGTTGGCTTCGGCGCCGACTTTGATGGAGTGGGCTTGTAAGTGGTTTTGCTATTTGTTTTCAATTTAACAGGATATCAAATTACTTTATACATTATTTTAAAAATTAGTTGTGTAGTATTTATAATGTTTAACTTATTGAAAACTAATAGATATTCCAATCAGTGGTAACAAACTTCAACTATTCAGACAGCTCCATCTTTCAACCCATTTTCCTTGAAAATATTGTAATAAGAAATATTGTAAAATGTGATTTGTTTACACAGTCAACATTCATCAGAAAGGGTATCCAAATCAATAAAATACTGTCAAACCTGCACTAGCGAGCACCTGTATATACAGACCACCTGTCTATTATGACCACGAATGTTGACTCCCCAGTGAGCAAATTGCATATACGGTACATGACTGTACCTGTTTTTAAAGACCACCTACTTATAGATACACATTTTCTGTCTCCTTTGGGTGGTCTTTAAAGACATGTTACACTGTATTGATGTTATTTTATTTTCAGCAATGCCTAGATATCGCAAATAAAAGTGAACACCGCGACCTTAATGCTGGTGACTTTACAAATATTTCAGCCGATTCTGCTGAACAGATTCTGATTTCGTTTTTTTAACTGATTTTTGTTTTCGAATGCCATATGCTATTGCAATTCCTACAATGAAGTCATTCTCTATCTCGCAGAGAAATTAGTTGTTCCAGCGCCCTGTAAAGTAGACTGTACTCTCCCTTTAAACGCTCATCGCTTTTAAATGGACTGCTTCGTCGAGATAAAGGAACCTTTGAAATGATGTACATGGACTGGAACAAATATGCCTTACAGGAATCGCAGTAAAAATGTACCCTTCTTTTAACTGAAATAAAATTATATTATTATTCAAAAAAGATTTTAAAAGACAATACATACTATGTTTTAAATGTTAAAACCCATCTATGTGAATACAGCGTTCCTGAGGGGCTTGAGGATGTCTCCAAGTTCCCCGATCTAGTGGCCGAGCTGATCAGACGAGGATGGGGTGAGGAGGAGGTGAAGGGTGCAATTGGTAACAACCTACTCAGGGTGTTTAGAGCTGCGGAACAGGTAAGATTACCACCCCAACACGAATAATCAACAAAAGATTAATAGACCGGCAGCTCAGAGGTCTTTTGTGCATCGAAAAGCGTACTGATTGTTGAACATATGAATATTTAGAGGAGAATGTAACAAAACCAACAATATGAGTCTCCTGGGCTGTACCCGGTGGTAAAGAGGTCCTTTGCGCCTCCAAAGTTTGGCCCCTGGGGTTTGTGCGATGCTTCTATTTTGTGTCGAAGTACCGTGTCTAAGATTGGTACCTGCGGGGTAAGCGAGATAATTACAAAAGGATCAGTGGTCCGTATCAGGCCTTCTTCTGAAATTTTTACCTTGGCCGTTTTAAAAGACGAAATACACTTCGATGAATTGGGGATTATACCAAAAACCTCTTGCAACTTAACAAATATGTCTCACAGATTACAGAATACATATTGGATACAAATATCATCCGTTAAATTACCCTGCAGTTGCCTCTGAATATTTAAAATCGACTCGCAAAAGTTATGTTTTAAAAAGCGGAGCTTCCACATTTCCCTATGTCATGTACGTAGAGTGAATAAAATCGCTGCACAAAGTCAGACAAAGGGCAATTATGTGTGTATTGAGATCCAAGCTGCATGTAGAGGGCAATACTGTATACACAGGGGCAGGGGCCCGATTACGGACCAGTGACATTTACCATGGTAATTAGCATAATTGGCTCTAACTCATCCATGTCAATATGCTAGAATTACATACAAATCAACACAACGTAGCATAGTACACATGCCGCCCTTACACATTCAACCGTAATGCAGATCTAGAGATCAGTGGAACTAGGCTGGTCCTGGGTCATGATCGTGCTCTCGGCCACAGTTCACAGTTACGTTGTGCGCATGTGCGATACGGTCAAGTGAAAAGGACGTGTAGGCCTATTCATCGAATTGAAAGGACTTGTTTTTCTTGTTAGTTGTTACATCGATTATAAATTCCTTGATGCTATGGTTGTAAAATTGTTCTCATGAAAGATAACAAAAGATATCCCATGACAACCGTCTGCCACTCTAAACATGACTGCACAGAGTAAAGGCTCTATTGATACATTTCTCTATTGTCACCACATTTGTCATCCCCCCCCCCCCCCCCCCCCCCCCCCCTCCGTCACTATGCCATGCGCTCATATTGGTTCCTCTGCATTCGGCTATTTACTTTTAGTTTTCATCCCTGTATATTTATACACGGGTGTTGTTGTGAAATTCATTTGAAAGTGGAAGCCATGTCTGATCTGGTTTTGGTGATGGTGTTCATTCGAATGTATTTATATGGCCTTTGGCCTATTCAAACGTGCTATCAATATGTATTCAGTAATCTGTAAGACATATTTGTTAAGTTGCAAGAGGTTTTTGGTATAATCCCCAATTCATCGACGTGTATTTCGTCTTTTAAAACGGCCAAGGTAAAATTGTCAGAAGAAGGCCTGATACGGACCACTGATCCTTTTGTAATTATCTCGCTTACCCCGCAGGTACCAATCTTAGACACGGTACTTCGCCACAAAATAGAAGCATCGCACAAACCCCAGGGGCCAAACTTTGGAGGCGCAAAGGACTTCTTTTCCACCAGGTACAGCCCGGGAGACTAATATTGTTGGTTTTGTTACATTCTCCTCTAAATATTCATATGTTAAACAATCAGTACGCTTTTCGATGCACAAAAGACCTCTGAGCTGCCGGTCTATAACAACTCATATAACAATCAAACAAATCAACAAAACAAAGTGTCCCATCTAGTTGCTGAGTTGATCAGACGGGGGTGAGGTGAGGAGGAGGTGAAGGGAGCCAATTGGTAAACACCTACTCAGGGTGTTTAGAAATGCGGAGAAGGTAAGATTACCTCCCCAACAACAATAAACAACAATACATAATTACATACAACAAAAGAATCAATAATTATGCAGTGGTCTAGCGTCTTCGGACCGATTTAAGAATGTTACGGGGCATATAATGTATTCTAGTTATTTCTTGATTGTATTAAGGGCTTTCCTAACATGCCTAATGGTTTATTGTTTTGTCCAGCTACTTGGGGGCACTATGCTCCTCTTCCCTCCCTCATTCCCCCAGCGCTATGCCGCTGGTAATAACTTACATGATGCCATTTTGTATCCATTTTTTCTGACCGGTAAAACGCCCCTTACAGAGGTGAAAACCCTCATTATATTTTATATTAAAGTGTTTACTTTTCAGAAGATCAGTATATTTATTCAGATATGTGTCATATATTTATCTAAATCTTAATCTTCCCTGAATATTAGGAGAGTGCGAGGCTTCGAGCGGCGGGCACCCTCCCTGCCGAGAACACGATGCCCCGGGACAGCGGGGCAGAGGTCAACAACACCTGTAGGACCTATGTCTACAACCCGCCGACTCAGTAAACTCGTTATACGTGTAATCCGTCTAGAGGGAAAAGAAACGACGCTAAAGTCACCTTTTGTGTTTGTTAAATCGTGTTTTAGGATATCAAGCCTTGTATAAACCAAATGTTTCTCTCTTAATTATCATAGCCTCGATTAAAATCCGTAAAATTTGAAATAATTTAAATACGTATTTCTTGTATCTCATTTGGGAGGGCCTACACAAAATGGTATGCATAACTCGATTTAGCCAGGAATTGAGTTACCGCCCCTTCCACTTTCAGCAGAAGAGTTATGCCGCAATATTAAAGATGCTCAAGAATACGTTATTCAATATTTTTTATTAAAATTGCAAATGCCTTTATAAACGTGTATATTGACTTAAGGTTAAAGGGATAGTTGAGTTTTGGTAAAGAGAGGACAGTTTTAGTCAAACTTAATTTAAGTAAACAAAACCTGCACCATTACATTACAAAATAATAGTTATATCTCCGCCATGCTCGTAAGGTATAACAAATTACAAACGATAAGCAAAAAGAAGAAAAAACATTGGTTTCAACCTTTTTAAATAAAATATTGTGCATGTGATGTTTTGTTGAAATTAAGATTAGATCATAGAGAGATCATCAACAAATATTTAAAAGACTCTTTTGTAAATTTATGAAAAGAGAGAGCATTTTTAAATTTTGTTAACGGCTGGATCAAAGTTATCGATTTTTTTGGGGCCCCACATTTATTACAAATGGGTATGTTTTTATATATTTTATCCGCTTCTGAACAGATTTTGATCAAATAAAGTTAATTCTGTCGTTAAAATGTTATGCTCTTTCAAATTTGACACTCAGTATTTCATTATCTCACAAAACAATTACTTTGTGTGGTGCCCTCTGTACCACAACTTAAGTATCCCTTTAAATGTAATCATAATGTACTGAATATTCATCGAGCTGTGTGGGGTATTATCGATATTGGGAGTGGATATTTAGAGAACAAAACCACATGGAAACTGAAATGTGTCACTTTAAACACCAATGCGTATTAGGGATTTGAAGCCATTATATTACAGTTCAATTATATTTGAAAGGTTTCAAGGATACTAATACAATCATATTAATAATTGCATCATGTATACTACTTATTTGTGGTATTCTAAAATCCTTCCTAAATGCCATTCGGTATACCAATTTCTTCCTAAGTCGCTAATTTGCATAAATTTGCATATTTTCTCAAGTTCTTGCCTTAAGTTAGGAAAAAAAAGTTAGGAAGTGACTAAGGAAAAATCTTAGGAAAAGTACTGGAATACCATTTAGGACAAAATCATGACTTAGGACGAAACTTTTACAAATTTTACAATACCATCCTATATGTTAATCTCAGTTAACCTAATTGCAAGCACTTCAGTAGCACAACTTATGAGCAAAGTGTGAAATAAAGCAACCTGACAAAATGCCATGTTATGTGTTTCATGTGACCTTTATTCTTGATTGTTGAGCAATCAATCGAAACAGTGCACATATATTATTTCTGAGAATATCGATGGCAAACATGCATGAAATTAATCATAATGTTCAAGTAGAAAACTTATATTATTTATTATAAAATTATCTCATCTTATTGATGTTTTTTACGACATGTATACATTTTCTCACTATAATGTGTTATATAAAGCGTTAACACTACAAGGAAATTTTATAGTATTGATAATGGAATTAATTTACTTGAAAAACGAATTGTGTTGTACTTTCTTGTACGGTATTACAATAATAATCGTTGGTTTGACAACATTTGCTTTGTTTCTGACAACTTAACCTTTTAGTAAAATAAAAATCAACCCATTTCCATTACCTTCAAACCCTATTCAAATTATGTCATACAAAGCATATTTCCTCAAATCATTACTTGTTGATAACTGACATTGACAGAACGTTCGATTTCAGAACATGAATACTTTACGCCATGTATAATAATGCACAAAATTTGAATATCCTCCTTATTCCATGTCGTACATGTTGCTTTATAATGATTGTATCTAACTTGTTTCCACATTCTTTTCTAATGATTGTTTAACAAGCCCAACATTAAACATCTACAGTCACTGTGATAACAAGACAACATAACTAGTGTTTTAATACTTTGTGTTGGCAAAGATAATTTGCATCTGTCCTGTACACAATTCAAGCATGGATTACGTGGGGCATTGTGCACCTGGTATTATTGGATTAATGCAACGTCAGTGGTAATTATGGTGTGAAAATAATACAGTTATTAACTTTACACACTGGAATTACAAAATAAACAACGATGAAAAGTAT
This sequence comes from Echinarachnius parma, assembly GCA_037951105.1. Classification (NCBI taxonomy): domain Eukaryota; kingdom Metazoa; phylum Echinodermata; class Echinoidea; order Clypeasteroida; family Echinarachniidae; genus Echinarachnius; species Echinarachnius parma. Next base: position 20,571 of record JBAMJV010008806.1, read on the forward strand.
AAGTGTGTTGATAATAAACAATTTACTTCCGATTATGTTAAAATACAAATCAAACAAACCGTATTATGGTATCGTTCCCTTCTACCTCGTATATCATGTATAATTATCGTATGCACTAGAGTTCCCTTTTGGCTCATTGTGTATACGAATTAAAACTATACAATAAAACAATAGCTATCTAACATAACATGTATAATTATATTGTGTGTTAAAGATCGTACGTTGTTTTTGTATTATAGTATGCCATTCTAAATTATATCCATGTTCTACACAACAAACTCACACAGCTTAACAAGTTGCATTAAATTGTATCATATCACGAGTATTTATATATATATAGTAGGCCTATGCAAAGGCAACTTGCCGTCCATGTCATAATGTACACGTTATAACCAGATAATGACTCTACTGGTAGCTTACATGATAAAAAGTGAATATATCGTAGAACCACATACTAAACAAAGTCACAAAACATATCAATCCTTAGATTACTGAAGGAAGCTTTCAATGTGTATCCACACAGCAAAACAATTAGTAACTTAAGCATAACCTTCTGGTTCTTGTCATTATGTACACATTGTAACCAAACAGCAAAGCAAGTTCTTTATCATATCACAATATTTTATTGTTTTCGAAAACAAAATGCCGTCTCGTCCATTTTATTATATACAGGTTAAACCAGATAAAACCAATATAACAAAGTACGTATATCGTAAAAAGGTCACAAAACATAACAATGTTTTGCTTACTGAAGGAAGCTTTCGACGCGTACCAATACATCAAAACAAGTAGTAATAAAGGCAAGCATGTCCTTCTGGTTCTTGTCATTACTACACATTGAAACCAACAACAAAACAAGTTGTTTATCATATCACATTATTTTCTTTTTTTCAAAAAAAGTCCTTTCTCGTCCATGTCATTATAGACACGTTAAAACCAGATAATACACTATACACAAAGTACGTATGCCGTAGAAATATGAAGAAAGTCACAAAACATAACAATGTTTTGCTTACTGAAGGAAGCTTTCGACGTGTATCAACACAGCAAAACAAGTTGCATTATCATATTTCAAGTATTAATATCGTATACAAAGATCCCATCTGGTTCATGTCATGATGTACACGTTAAGACTATGTAACACATTTAGCTTAGCATTTTACATAGAAGGTTTACATCTTGCATGCGTAATTTACCAAGAAAAACATAATAAAACGAACTATACATAATACGTCATGTATAACCATCCCTTTTTCTTATAAAATGTAAACACTAAGTAAAAAAATAAGTGAAACTATATTTCACATTAGCTGTATAATTATCCTAGTTATGTCATCCTAAATAACTTAAAGGGATAGTTGCCTTTTGGTAGAGAGGGCGCTACACAAAATAATTTGTGAGATAATGAAAAAATGAGTGTCAAATTTGAAAGAGCATGCAATTTAAATGGCAGAATAAACTTTATTTGATCAAAATCGGTTCAGAAACGGCTGAAATATCCATAAACTATAACCATTTATTATAGATGTGGGGCCCCATAAATATTCGATAATTTTGAACTAGCCGTTAATATTCGTTTTAAAATGCTTCCTCTTTTTAAAAAATGTCAAAAGAGGTTTTTAGATAGTTGATTATCTCTCTATTTAATCACTATTTCAACAAAACATCACATGCACAATATTTTATTTAAAATGTTTTAAACAAATGCGTTTTTTGAAAGTGCCCTCTTTAGTTTAAACAGCTCTTTAAAAAAATTATAACAGGCTTTTTACTTAGTCGCTTGTAATTGTGTATTCCTTTTGAGCACGGTAGAGTTATAACTATTAGTTTGTAATGTAATGGTGCAGGTTTTGGTTACTAAAATTCAGTTTGACTAAAACTGTACTCTCTCTACCAGAACTCAACTATCCCTTTAACCATTTAAAGGATTGTTGTTGAAAAGCAAAACATACATAAACTTCGTACCTATGCAAATAATGTCATACAAACATATTTTTCGCATTTATGTTGTTGCATTACTGAATATTAGAATTCAGAACGTTTACACCTTATTCTATTTGCAATAATACAATAATAATACAACACAAAATGTTACCATCCTGCTTACTCCATGTATTATATTTTTGGTACCTTTGCTTTCTTTTACGTTCTTTCTCTTGTTTCTGTTATTCATATATCCAAAAACACAGATCAAGGCTGTACAATGCTTAAAAGACCAAATATCAGGTGTTTCATCACTAAGTTTAGGAAGAAAATGCACATTTGTCATGTCTGTCCTGTACATTCATCGATTATGAACATTTAAAATATTTGGTGCTGCTGCAAGTACACAGGTTTCATAAAGGCTGGGCATAGCCACTCGCAGTTTAGGGTTAATTGGACGGCCGGTTATGTGCTCATTATGATCAAGTACATGCGCCAAAGAAATATCCACAAACAATAGCACCAAATATACCTATAATAACAAATATGCCGTCTCGTTATCATTAAGGTACTAGTATAGTATTCTTCCGGTCATTAGTATGTCTAAATGCAAAAGAATGTTCATAACAAATAACAATAAAGCATCATATTATGTCTCACATTACGTACAAAATATCATCGTATACGGTATCATTCCGGCTACCTCGTTTTTTTATGTATACATTTTATACGCACAAGTTAGCATTCCCGTCTGGCTCATCATAAATGAACACCACACAATAAAATCACCTCTTTCTCATATAGCATGTATAATTGTCTAATTTATTGATACCGTATATTTGTATTACAGTACACCCTTCTGGTTATTTTCATTATGTAAACATTACAACCAGACCGCAAAACGAAATCGTATAACATATCAGTAATATTTTATATAGTCAATAATATCACCCCTTCTTTCCCATGGCATTATGTACACTTAACGACCAGATAATACCACTTAGCTCTACTAGTCTCTAACATTATGACAATAAGACACATATATTGAAAAAAGTCGCGAAACATAACAAGGTTTTGCTAGCTGACGGTATCTTTAGATGTTGTACATCCATACATCTTTATCGTATAAGCATTAGTCTTCATGTCGTATAAATTGCAGTATATCTAAGCATTTCCTTACGACTTATACCGTATAAAATGTTTGAATTCAAACCAAATAACAAATTATGCGAATGATGAACAAATGATGTTATGATCGAACATAGCATTTGTTGTATTCATTTCCGAATATGGGCAGAACACACTTGTCAGCAAAACAGTTATTTAATGGGGTAAACTTATACAAAATTAGTCATTTACACAGTTTGAGTTGTGTACAATTAAAGGGGTAGTACAGTTTTGGTAAGGCTGAACTTTAGTAACCAAACCTGGACAGTAACATTATAAACTAATAGTTATTACTCCACCATTCTCGAAAGGTATACAAAATTACAAACGACTAAGTAAAATGCCTGTTATCATTCAAAAAGAGTCATTAAAACTCAAGAGTGCGCTTTCTAAAAAGGCATTGGTTTCAACCATTTTTCATACAAAATAATACATGTGATGTTCTATTGAATTAATGATTAAGTAGATAGATCATCAATAACTATTTAAAAAACGCTTTTGAATTTTTTTGAAAAAGTGTAAGCATTTTTTTAATTTTTTGAAAAACCTTCTAATTATTTGTGCCCCAAATAATTGTTAGGTCAGATATATTTATTGACATTACAGCCATTTCTGGACAGATATTGACCAAATAAAGTTTATTCTGCCATTAAAATTGCATGTTCTCTCAAATTCGACACTCAGTTTGTCATTACCTCACAAAACAATTGTGATGTGCAGCGCCCTCTCTACCAAAAGTAAACTACCCCTTTAACTTTGGATGTCATATAATACACTGTTGGTCATAATGTTGGAATTTTTTTTGTTTAGGTCAAACTTCATTCATTTCCCCTATTTTTGCGCCTAATGAACCATTTCAGACTATAAATAATGATTATATAATATTTCCAAACTACCAATGTACAATAAATGGTTGAATGGGTTTGCATTAATTAATGTAGCCTTTTGTGTTGAGCTTTGAGAGGCAGAACCTTTCATGATGGGCCCCTTTCCCTCTGAAAAGCGAGTCATCATTATGTGTCATTTCTCAGCGTTGGCTGCAAAACTTTCAATCAAAATTGGCACAGAGGCTCTCTAGGTCATATCCCTTCCAACACCATTGCCTACAAGCCAAACGATGCTTGTGCTCTACCAGGAAGGGGAGTCAACAATCAATGTCCACTGATTCGTTGGAACATCGCAGGCTACGATCTGTACAATCCTCATCCGTCATCGAGAGAAGGGTCAATTAAACATACGGGAATCTCTAGGACGTCCACAATTTACCACCAGGACAAATGATCGCAAATTGCTCAACCTGTGCCGTAGAAACCGGAAATGCCAAAATGGAGCCTTCGCCGTCTATGAAGGAAACACTATGAAATCGACGCCTTCTGCCAAACTGCAGATCCGAGATCGCTCTAGCATGGTCACCTAGCAAGACAAACTACCAAGTGTCCAGCCCATACCATGCAACCAAGATTTACAGGACGGCCGTGGACTAGGGGGTACAGAAGATCGCCGCCTGGTCACTCGTGATATGTCATCTTAATGGGTACGAGCCATACCACCGTTGGGCCGTCACAACCTCAAGTCGTTTTGTGAATACAGACATCTTCCAGCTTCTCGTCACGTAATCGACGAACCCTTTGTCCTCCATCTGTTCGGTCAAGGATGTTATGGCTCGTACCCATTCAGATGACATATCTCTAGTGTCCAGGCGGCAATATTCTGGGCTCCCTAGTCCAGGGACGTCCGGTAAATCTCGGTTGCATGGATTAGAGTGGACACTTGGTAGTTTGTCTAGCTCGGTAATGTTAGAGGGATCTCTGATCTACAGTTTGGCGAAAAGCGTTGATTCCATAGTGTTTTCTTCATAGACGGCGAAGGCTTCATTTTGGCATTTCCGGTTTGTACTGCACAGGTTAGGAATCTGTGGTCAGTTATCCTGGTGGTCAATTGTGAACGTCCTAGAGATTCCCGTAGCTTTAATTGCCCCTCCTCTCGATGACGTCTGAGGATTTTACAGATCCTAACCTACGATGTTTCAACGAAACAGTGGACATTGCTTGTTGACACCCCTTCCTGGTGGAGCACAGGCATCGTTTGGCGTGAATGTAACGGCGCTGGATGGAATATAGCCTAGAGAGCCTATGTGCCAATTTTGGTTGAAAGTTTTAAAGCCAACGCTGAGAAATGACACATAATGATGACTTGCTGGACATACGCTTTGGAGAAGGAAAGGGGCCCATCATGAAAGGTCATGCCTTTCAAAGCTCAAAACAAAAGGCTTGATTAATAATGCAAACCCATTCAACCATTCATTGTACATTGGTAGTTTGGAAACATTATATAATCATTATGTTTAGTCTAAAATAGTTCATTAGGCGCAAAAATAGGGAAACTTAATGAAGTTTGACCTAAAAAAAAAATATTCCAATATTATGACCAACAGAGTAGTAGCCAACAATATTTCGATGTGACTTGGTGGTATCTTATGCTCTATCACCTTCAATATTGTTTGTTATTTCCTCTAATCTTGTGTATAATAGACTCTTGAAAGAGAGCAAACTTATCAAATATGTTTTTTTTATATATAGATGAATCGAATGTATATCACTACAATTGAGACGAATACAAAAAATGCAAATACAGATGTACCAGGAAGTATATAATTATGTAAACACTTTGTAAATAATTATACGCATGCATTCAAGGTTCAATTTATTTGGCAAACCAAAATTATAGTACATTGTAATTGGCTCATGACCCCTGTCTTGGATAATACAATATTATAATCTCTCCCAGCATTGCAGCTGTATTGGAAATATGCCACAGTTCGCTGCAAATAATCCACATCCGAAAGCTGTATGGATTTTAGTCGAGCGTTGATAGGCTATTGTGTGTTTCTCTCTCTCTTATGGAGCATTTCTACATGACAGCCATTCAGACTGTCTTTCAACCGTCCAGGGGAGTGTTTAACAAAGATCCTAAGTTGAACTTAATTCTAAGTTGAACTTAACAAGTATGGTAAGCCATTTGCAGCCTTGGAACAAAATATATACTTAGAAGCAAAAATGCAAGTATTTTAGACTTTTCATAAAGTTTACATGAAGAACATGAAATTTCTTTGATAATAGAAAAATGTTGATGAATTGAAACAACGTTTAATGCTTTTTAAAAGGACTGTTAGAATTTGTTTTCAAATAATCTAATGGCTTTCCATACTGTTTAAGTCCAACTTAGAGTTATGTTCAACTTAGTATCTTTGTGAAACACCCCCCTGAAGTATAAGTGGTAAGTGTGCGCTTCTCTCCCCAGCGAGCATTTATGCATGACATTTACGACATCGTACGGCAGTCCGGCACAGTCCGAATTGTCAATAACAATTCCACAATAACGATGGACATGCTCAACGGTAGACCTCTCGTATGCATGTTTACACTGTTCACTTTTTACGAGGGCGTTTTTTCACAGGTCCTCCCTTTTTAACGTCAGATCGAGGTCGTTTTTCTAAAGAGAAAATAGAACAGAGTAAAACTAATTTATGGAAATAGGTTATGAATAATTATGGTCATGCGTCGTGAGGTCGCCTCCTTTTGCGTTACATGCCATTTTGGGCTTCTGCGGGACAATGTTACAGTTTAGAGCAAATATTTTCTGAGGAAGACCCCCTACCTTATTAAAACTATACATTTTCTGAAAGGAAATTACCCAAGGAACCCAAATATGCACTCAGAAATTTCACTGGGTGTACAGTTAATTGTTCATATTGACCAAAACATGAAATTTTGTTTACAGTTTTAGAGGTCAATAATTTCCTGATAACTTTTTCTAAAGTAGCTCTAGACAAGAAATTATAATGTTTTCTTGCAGAGCAGACTTAGACCTTTACAGCAATATAATATTGTATGGGGTAAATTATTATTTTACAGGAGATTTTTTCATTCATACTTCATGAATTTTTTTGTTTTAAATAATCAATAATTTTCACTAAGTAGGAGTCACTAGATGAATGGAGTAAAGCCTAACTATGATGAGCCATAATACAGTTTGATAAGTAAGCTTTAATTTGATACCAAATATGTATTCTGAAACCTTTTATTTTTTAAGATATTAACGTTTTTACCAAGAATTCACAGAATTTATCGGTCAAGATTGTGCCCCCATAGAGTCTGTACAGGAAACCCCCAATTGTCTTTGTTTGTGTTGATTTAATAAAAAACATTATTTGGCAAAGACACTTTTCAATCATTTGACATTAAAGTTCAATGTGTAAGCTTTCATTTGATACCAAAATTGAAGTTATACATGTAGTTTTAACAAAGTTATTAACGTTTTAAGAAAAATTGCGCTTTGAGAGTCATTTCCCCATAGACTTTGTACACGGGCGCCGCTTCCTGCGGCGCCGCTTCCTGCTCCACCCTCCGGCTCTAACCTTCAAACGGCTGTATCTGGATCTTAAATAGAGGTATACCTTTGAAACTTTGCAGAATAATAGCATTTTGATAGCCCTTTCAAATGATACCAAATTTGTTAAGAAGGGATTTTTGGTTTTAAAAATATGAAGTAAAATGCAAAAAAAAAATGCAAAAAATGTAACGGCTCCACCCTATTTGGAGGCGAGTTCATGACACACGACCATATGTATGTTTTGATATTAATGATTATCAAGTATTCTTATCAAGTGTACAATAGAGTAGAAATGAAACATACACAATAAGTGAGCGCATATTCAAAATGCATGGAACATGATTTTCCTTTTATAACTCCTGAACAATGGAGAGCTATAAATAAAATGAAAATCGAGATCCACAACACCTCATTTTGTGGATATCATTTAAGACTTAATGTGTTAGGTAACATCTACCGACATAAAGAAGAATGTCACGTGAAGACAGGTTATAAGACAGTGATGTCGCGACCTTCAACGTATTCATATACTGACATACTAGACATTATTGATATGGATATTATGTTTACATGATTTCATAATTTAATGAATATCCCTTTGTGTCGAATCAAACGACTGAGTTCCATGATATCATTCACTTTATGGTTAGCAATAAAATCATATTTCTTTTCATTACATGAACATTATTATGTGCGGTTCATGAAACTAACACCCACGATGGGCGTAAATCTGCAAAAACAAAAACAAATTGTAGGTTACGATGAAAGAACATACGTAATGCTAAATGCTCATCTGCTATTTGGAGAAGACCAACTTCCGCTAGTGCTGCTCTGAGGGTGCGACGTTGGTCCTTCTTTAATTGGCTGTCCCTCCAATTAAACAACATGGAACTTGTTCCGTCTATCGTCACCTCGCCGTGAAGCTTATTTGATTTCATGTGTTGTGTGACCTCGACAAACGTGAAGTCAAGCTCCAAACCCAAATCCACTAGCCTCGTATTGCTTCCTCCGATGGCTCTCGCGATCCTCCGCAAACTCTTATCAGATATTCCATCCGTTTCTTTAACCGAAGTCCTGTAGGAAATAATATAATACGAGAAACATATAGAGAAGAACGCGAGTCGTAGATAAACGTAGCAATATATAAATATGGAAAATACTGCTGAAAACTGCTTGTCTACTAAAAAGTATTGTAGCAATATATAAATGGAATTGAGAGTAGTGATATGTGAATTATGGTTCATACATTAAAATATGATAGGATCATCGCCATACCTGGACAGTATTGCACCAGATAAGATCCTCCTTCCCGCATTCTTTGTTAAAGATGAGTGTCATAATTATTGGCAGGATCAAAATAACGCTTTTAAGTTAACATAGTTGTAAAGCTTACTTGAGTTAATAAGGACTAGATGACTGATTACCTTTCGTAACATTACACTATACCAATAGATTTAGAATTAGACAATATATATTACAGATGCTTAAATTAGTCTATATAGCAACCGCATAACCCTTAGAATACCATTAAAGCCATTACAAAGTTATTGTATCGTGCTGAAAAGGGATTTTCTTTTAACTTGGTAAGAGAATAACAATAATCCCAGGACAAATAAATGTGGAACACAGATAAAATCACCCTAAAAGTTAAGCCCGGCGTAGACAGAGCCGACTCGACCCGATCCGACTGAAATCCTGGGTCAGTCCAATGCAGTCACGTCTGATTCCACATGTTGAATCGGGCCCGATTGACCTCCGACTGGCAAATCAGAGTCAATAGGCAATATAAACGGAGCCGATCCGACTAAAAACCAGTCGGATTGGGTCAAGTCTGCTATGTCTGCGCCGGGCTTTAGATTACTTAGCGTTTTATTATGTCATTTCAGTCCTTTCACACTATGAAGTAGTTTAATGTACGTAGTATCCTAGTGATTCGTGTAATGTTTCACTAAATTTGATGATGCCTGCAAATACACAACCTTTAACCCTTGTAATGTGTTTGTGCTCACGTGACTGATGGTTCTTCTGCTTCTGCTGGTTCGTTACCGCTCGGTACTGGTTATAAATGAAAAACAAAAAATAGATTGAAAGAAAAAATGGTAAGATAATGTGCCGTAAGACAGACCTTCATAATCTTGATTATGAATTCTAATACAGTTTAACTTAACCTGCAGTGGTTCCACCTTCCAAATTCATCAGTACAAGCTGCGTCATAAAAGTTATACATTTCAGTAATTAAAGTAGGAAACCAATTTCAGACATGAAGCCCGCGAACATTATGTTTAGATTATGATTTTGATATCTTTGTTAGATGCTCATGGAAAGTTTTCTGTGTAGGCTTAATTAAATACTTACATGTTCAATGGCAATCCTGAAAAATGAATTATAGTATTGGAAAGATAACATCGTTAAATGTAAATGTTATACGCTAATCCTCTCACTATATTATTGTTAGTGACACTGTCTTGTTTTTATATAATTATTGTTTTTTTTTCGTAATAAAATTATACAAATTACAAGGCAATGATTACATGCATATTTTGTCTGTAACAGGTACTCCTCGTCCAGTTCGACAACTTGGCGCAGGGCAATTTTGAGAATCATGTCTGGCCTTCCTTCCTTCAGGTTTATTACGGCTTCGAATGAACCTTTGAACTGCTGCATGATGGCCTTCTTTAGAAATGTTCGCTGTATGAAGACAAACACAACGTTATTTTAGCAAATATGTTTAAATGTTAAGATGCTGTTTTCATCTACAGCGTCTTTATGCAATGCAACACATTTCATGAATTGTTCTGGTATAAATGTACATTAATTTCCGATTTGTAGAGCTAATTATATTAAATACTTTGTCCATACTCCTATCCCCAACACAACATTTTGGAAGCTCAAGTTTGACCGATCATATACATTTTCGTATAATAATAATAATAATATTCAATTTTTATATAGCGCTTATCACGATTGATAATCATCTCACTCTGATAGTTGAGCTTTATTACAGCCCCGTTGAGGACAGGCATCTATGAAAGATTGTGCATAATGGGGTATACCGGGGCATATGCGCATAATGGGCGCCGACCACGAAATCAGTGCAACTTTGCAAAATGGACCGAATTATTCCAGGTATAGCAAGCCAGCGTTTGAAGATCATCTTCGTTGGACGATGGGCAAACTAGAGGATCAAAATGTCAATCTAATGCCTATATACTATAGCCAGTAGAGAACGTGAACAACAAATTCTATATTATGTAATCAATTTAATTTTAATTCAGTTCCAAATTATTATTTATTTCACATTTCAGAATCTCGAAGCGAACCGGTTAATACCAAAATAATAATAACAATAACGTTTTTATTTATACAGACTGTCCCAGAAAAAACGAAACTGGGTTTCATGGCAGAAATGTTATGTTATAATGAATAATTTCCTTGATGATATATATAAGTCTGACAAGCTCTGTGTCTCTTCTTTCATTTGATATATAACTTATGGCACATAGTTCACGCATGACTGAATTAGAACGATGGAAAGTGGTGTTACCAAGATTCTATTTGCACGCAGAAATTGCAAGTTTGGGTGAGGTTTTGGGGTGAGTTTTAAGGGTAGTAAACGTACTTATTTTGAAAAAGGACAAATACCGCATACAAATTCATAATTTTATCTTTTATATGACACCTCATGATTACAAAATAAATGATTTATGCCAGAGAACGAGTACAATGAAAACATGCTTGATTCCAGCCCAAATGAGTAACTTTCCTGATCTAGCCTGTTTCCCATGTTTTCCCTGATCCCCATGTTTGTGTAAATTCACTCATGCATCAAAGTCCATTGTCAGCTGCTAATTCAGGAAAGCTGAGCGACTTCTTATTCAACTTTCACTCATTTGGGCAGAAATCAGTCATGTTTTCATTGTACTCGTTCTCTGGCATAAATCATTTATTTGTTTAACATGAGGTGTCATGTAAAAGATAAAAATATGAACTTTTATGTGGAGTTTGTCCTTTTTAAAAATAAGTACGTTTACAACCCTTAAAACTCACCCAAATATGGAATATTGGTAACACCCCTTTCCATTGTTCTAATTCAGTCATGCTAGACTTATGTGCCATAAGTTGTACATCAAATGAAAGAAGGGACACAGAGCTTTCCAGACATAAATATATCATCAAGGAAATTATTCATTATGACAGAAAAGTTCTGCCATGAAACCCGGTTTCGTTTTATCTGGGACAGTCTGTATATGGCGCTATTCCCGTGAGGATCCTAGCGCTTTACTCAATGGCATAATAGCGCACAATGTGTACATGCCTCGTTAAGTGTCTTTTCTCCGTTGTATTCGGTACACTTAATCACCAAGTTTCCACCATTTTTGTCTGTCTGGAAGCAGAATTCATGCTCTGGCATTGCGATCTTATAGCCTGTTTTCTTCTGTTCTTTTTTGATCACCTGTAGAATTTTGAATTGTGCAAAGGAAATATTTGCAGAACAAAATCATTAATTACATTATAAATGTTTTCATAATTCATTTGAAACACTATTGTTAAAGGGATATTTAAGTTTTGGTAAACAATTTTTTTTGTGTATGTGTAAAGTAATGAAAGACCGGCCGAGTGTCAATTTCGAAAGAGCAGAAAAGAAATATTCGATTAATTTTACTAAAAATATCCGATCAGAATAAAAGTGGGATGTCAAATGTATACGATGATATTACTACAACTAAAAATGCTAACACTTTGTTACAAAAATGTATAAATCCTTCAAATGAAGAAGCCGTAAATTAGAATATACATCCGAATTGCATTAAGGCGGCACCTTCCAAAATATCTTTTGTTGACGTAAGGTGGTCTTTTATAAGTAATTAATAATGACATTTGAAAAATAAAATACTTATAGTTATTACATGTATGTTGTTGAACTTTTACTGATCGAGAACTTTAAAAAAAATGAACTTCTGTCACTGTGGTCCATATTATAGGATTTTTTTTTCAGATCCAGCTTCATTATTTTCCCACTTTTACGCACCACGAATGATTATATAATGTGTCCAAACTACCACGGACGTTTAGTGCATTTTCCTCTCCAAAGCGTATGTCCAACAAGTCATCGTCAGAATTGGCTGTAGATGTTTCAAACAAAATTAGCGCAGAGGCTCTCTAGGCTATACTCTGTCTGGCGCCATTGGCTATAAGCCGACAGATCCTTGTACTCCACCAGGAAGGGGTATCAACAAGCAATGTCCTATATTTCGTTGTAACACCGCAGGGTATGGTCTGTAAAATCCTCAAACGTCATTGAAAGGAGGGTCAGAAGGACGACCACGATTGACCACAGGGATATATGTTCGCAAACTTACTAACCTGTGCCGTAGAAACTAGAAATGCAAATAAAGAAAACCTTCGCCGGCTGTGTAAAAGCCACTATGTAATCAACGTCTCCCGTCAAATTGTACATCGGAGATTGCTCTAACATGGTCAGTGACGTGTCCACTCCAAACCATTCAACACATAATTACCAGGCGTCGATAGACTATATAGGAAGTACAGAATATTGCTGCTTGGACACTCGTGACATGTCATCTTAATTGATACGAGCCAGTACCTCCGTGACCGACGAGATGGGAGACAAAGGGCTGTCGATTACCTGGCAAGAAACTCCAAGATTACTGCATTCACGGATTGATTTGAAGTGGTGGCGACACAATGGTGGTATGGGTCTATATTTACTATGGTTGCAAAACGCTACCGATGGTGCCCGGCCGGCGGAAACGTCTGGAAAACATTCGAGAAAACTACTGCCTTTAACACGCAAGAAATTTCCACGGAAACCATTGCTGGCTGCAATACAACAACGTTATTTCACAGAGGGCAGCTGCTGTTTCTTTTTTTCGCAATGCACTAGCTAGCCCGAGTCATCAATGGCAGAGACAGTTTTCCTCATACTGAACAAGATTTATCTGTACAAATAGTGGGACAAGCAGCCCTTTGATAGCATCAACAAGTTCGATGACAGCATCATGCGACGTCGTGCAGTCGTAATTACTGACCTGTGCCAGGGGTGACCAACTCAGGGGGCATGGGTCATATTCGATATGTATGACTGAAAAACATTTGAAGGCGTAATATGAAACATTTTCCTTCCCCCAAAACAGCTACAAAATGTGTTATCTGTTGCATGTGCTGACCAAAGATGCAAATTTTACAACATTCGTACTACTGCCACTTTTTGGTTTTACCCCAATATATCCTTTTCACGAAAGACAATTGTACTTTAATTTTTGAAAGGATTTTTAGCACTAGGTCAATCAAGTATTTTGGTCATATACACCACACATACAAACAAAATACAGTGACACACGGAACTTCACTAAATTTTTGATAGGATTTTTAGCACTAGGTTAATCAATTATTTTGGTCATATACACCACACATACAAACAAAATACAGTGACACACGGAACTTCACTAAATTTTTGATAGGATTTTTAGCACTAGGTTAATCAATTATTTTGGTCATATACACCACACATACAAACAAATTACAGTTACACACGGAACTTCACCTACAGTTGTACTAATAATTTATACAATTGTATGGGCAACATTCACTATCATTTGTTATACGTTTGTGTACTTTTACGAATATGTATATATATATGATTGTATTTTGTCATAGGTCCTCTGTAGAAGAAGCGTTTAAAGGGATCCATTAACTTTGTTGACCGTGTGCGAAAAGTGATGAATGGTTGATGCAATGTACATTGCTGTTATCTCATATGTCCACAGGGTATTGTGTGAAAATTCCATGTCAAATGGACATTGCATGACCAACTAATGAGCGAAAATGCAAAGTGATATTCACTAGCTCACTGCACTCACTTTGTATACGGTTTTAAAACTTAATGGGAGTTTTTATTATCTGAATACTTCGATCATACATATCTTTGTAACGAAAAGGAAATTTGAAAAACCGAAACCTGTCCCATGATTTTATTATTAATACGAATACAACAAGGTATGAGGGAACCGCTAGAACTACAATTTTATTTTGAGGATTTGGACAATGTTACTAAGTCCCTTTAAGCTGATGACATAGCACTCATGCATCTTTCAGCGCTTGCACAAGAAGGAACATTATTTCTGGCAAATCATTAGAATAGACATACCTTTAATTCTTCCCTATATGCCTTTTTATATTTGTTGTAGACGCAAGTGCGCAGGATGGGCTGGTCAGATGGAGGCTTGGTTTTTGGGAGGAAGGCAGAGCAACCCATCAGCTTTGTAAGATTATTTCCTTCCATTGCGACTGAAAACCTGGTAAAGTGATCAACCGTAAGTTCCAGGAAGTCTTCATGAAGAATGCATCTGGGTAAGCCAGTCGAGCTCAGGAGTGTTCTAGGTCCCCATACTGTACAAATCAAATATTCAACATGTAATGTGCCAAATAAAAGATGCACTATATAATTATGATCCTACTGTTTTTCGAGTTCTTGAAAAAAAACGATAATCAAGTATATTCTTAGGTATCATAGTTTCACTTATGTCCATTAATGTGCGCAATACAAATACATATAATAAAGTTGACAAACTGCTAAGTACACTATTACGTATCAATTCAATCAAAAACTGAAAAGAGGCAGTTTTATTGTGAGCAATGTTAATCAATATTACAAGTTAATTATCCCGATTGCATTCCGCACAAAGAAAGAACGATCAGCGACATATGCGTAATATCGCAACTTCGTATCGGCGCAAGGCCCTATACAGACTATTCAGACTACAGCTGCCTGCACTGACTTGTGTTGAATACTTACCACCATTTTCTTTCACATACAAAACTGCTTGAACATCTTCTGAGTTTGTCCACCTCGCACAGTGGGGAATCCTTAACGTGACGGGCGCTGAGAAACGTTCAATGTCTGAGCTCCTAATGCATCTGCATGTCAGGGCAACCACAACATCATTCTCTGATATGTTGTCGGGGGCTTCTTCAAACGACTCGACCGAGATGATGTCATTCCATCCCTCAGGAATAGCACCGGGTGGAATCGTTAACGTGATGTTACATTTCTTCAATCGTAGCGTTTCCCCAGCATGGCCAACCATCCTTGACGTCTTCTCCAGAGAAGTATCTTTTCAAAGGATACAACATTAATCACATATACCCATTTATGTTTATACAAACCCTAAAAGCGATAATGATACAGGACGAAAATTGATTTTCACATTATGAAATAATTGGACATATAGATTATACGACATATGAATTTACAAGCCGCACAATGGTCAAGTATTTTAAGCAATTAACAATTATCGCTTTATAGAAAGGCTGTGTAAATTTGAATTTTTGAACAATGTATGTGTCTTCCAGGCACGTATATTCGAAGTGAAATTTAAAAGAAAATATAATAATTGTGCAGCCCCTACAGCATAATTTGAATATTCCAGAAGATTTTAGAATTCTATTTATACTTGACAGACCCCCCAAAACATGTTCAACCATACCGAAATAGGGTGATGTGGTAGAAGGACCGCCTTTGCTCTGGCCATAGTTAGAACCAGCATGGAGAGAAGGGTCTTCTCGGTGTACAGTTCTAGAAATCGCTGTGGCTTTCATGTTTGACGTTTCCATCTGTGTATCATAGCCAGAATCTTGAGAGATTGTACAGATGTTCACGATGCAGCAATGCAGGAATGAATAGGGGAAACAAAAATTGAGGATTAATGAAGAACAAAAAGGTTAACAGACAAAAAGTTAAAAACTGGACTGATTAATATGTGCTTCACAAATGACACAAACAAATGAAATTTGACTCCCAATATTGCGTATCTGGTGGTTTATTGGTTGATCACACAACAATAGGTAGGCTGCTTATACCTAACATCACAGTGTGCCAATTATAACAATAACTACAATTATTACGACTCATAATATAATGTACACAAAATGCTTCAATAAATATCATAAGTATACGTCTTGAGATGACACGGGTAGTCAGATATCATAAAATCACAACCTACTCGAGAACGGGTCACCAAATTATTATCCATCAATTAACTAATACCATATTAACCCCAATCAGTGGTTGCCTATCATATGGCCTTCGCGAGGGCTCTCAAAACTCTAGCCTTCCCTGTTTCCGCTCCCGAGAGAGTTTCACTGACTGGATATATCACTCTCTCGAAATAACAGGGAGGTAAAAATCCATAACCAAAATCCGTCCTCGCGGAACCTGACCTGTCTCGCTATATATCCCAAATCAATAAATGACTTACTCCCGGATTAATCTCAAGACGCATCGATTTATCTTTTATCCATAATAATAATAATAAACAAATATACCATGCACTGAGAGCCTCTAGTTGAAATTATGGATTCCGAGGTGACAGGAAAAGCACTATGTTCTGAGGGTCGTAGACCCGAAGAACATAGTGCTTTTTCTGTCACCGAGGAATCCATAATTTCACTAGTGGCTCGAAATAGTGCATGATATATTTGTTTTATATCCTTCGCATAATCATAATCATCGCAAAAACAAATGATTTAAATTCAATTAAAGAAAAATATTAAGAAAAACTAAACATTGATCATGGAACCATCACTGCACTGACTATGTTCTGTTTGTGACACTGACCCCCTTTGCGCAATTATAGTCCTAGCGCAGAGCGCATATTGCGCTATCTTTCCATTCATGGTTACGCGCCTTAACAACTAATGCGCACCCAAATGCCAAACGCGCGCATCAAAGTGAATAATTAACCTCCTTTACATACTACACACGTGTAATTATGGAGAAAATACATTACACATACAGCTAGTGCAGTGCACACCGCGGTCGATTGTTAAATGACGAATTAGTGTCACGACCACAGAAGGACAACGATGCACAATGTGAACCATTGTCGTAATGTTTAAATTCGAATACCGCTACGTTATACATGAAATGCATCTCTAGAATATTCATTGGAACTTATTGATATTCACGGGTGAAAATATGCTGTATTTTTTTTTTTTTTACTCTTTGTGAAATCTCGTCGAGCATCTTTCGCAAGCTAAAACAAGACCTCTGCTCGCAGGGAAGTTTTATAACACGCATCTCTATGGGCTCAATATGATCACCCGGCGTCTATGACGTCATTCATGGAATAGCATTTACTATTCCATGAATGACGTCACGCATAGCACATTTTTCTCCATGGGCATTACTATGTTTGGTCACATGACGCTATGTAGACCAATCACTGAACATGATTTCATTCATGTAGGATATAATATGGACTAGTTAGCCTATCAGGGCGGTCCACGAATAACCATTCCCGCCTTCCTAACTCACCCGGACTTCGATCATGGATATCAAAAGCGTTTTCCCTTATCTTATCCCCGATGTGGAGCAGTCCTAAGTGACCGTCATCCAAGCAGGGGCGAAAAAATCGCCCCAAAACCCTATTTAGGGAAAAAAAAGGACGATAAAAAATCCTCTGCGATTCCCGTACCATTGGGCAACCATGACTCTGCATTTTGATGTCGCACCCTACCGATAAGTCTACCCTACATAATTGTCTTTAGGTATAAAACACTTCATTTCCTATACCCGTGAAAGCATTCCCCTTACTGCATACACAATAACTATTTATTCATTCTACCCTCATTATATATTTCTCACTCTTCCTTATAAACATATTATTAACATGTCGACTTCCAACGCTCACAAGAGTGTTTTATCTTATAAGTACGATCTTCTACTTCAAGAACCCCTTTTATAGTGGTGTTAAGGGTTGGTGGTGGGAAAACTCTAACGGCATAATACGGCTTGTGTCCAACCAATAATCCACGTGGCTGGCGTAGCGTGGGGACGCGATGACACAACACCTGTCAGCCGTCAATCTCCCAGCTATAGGTTAGGCCAAGTTATTGACCCTCTTGCTGACCTCGCTACCTCGCCGCCTCGCAACGAAAGTTACGCAATAGTAAATAGTTTTAACACGAATTATACCAATTTGTGTGAGTATCACTACAGTCATTAACCCTAATAAGGCCGGGGCCATCATGCCCCCTCCGCGATTTGTTTGTATTGCTCCATAACGCGTAAAGCATGCGTCCCGCTGCTTGGTGACCTTTTTATTTTGGGTCTTGCGCATCTTTTAAAACAATTTTTGTTTTGATCGGACCTACCGTTACTAAGTCACATGACCTTTTGTAAATGCATGTCAGCCCGAAAATCGCTCAATTTCGTGATTTGTGTACAAAACATAAGGAAATATAAGTTTTCGTTAAAATTGAAATATCATTAGTTATTTGGTCTTGTTTTCATTTTAGGTGTTTGTTTTGGTGTTCAAAATAGTTGATTTATAAGTAAACATAAGTAAAAAAACAAGATATACATAAGAAAATTATAAAAACAATAGAAAACATACCGGGTAGAACCTGGTTCTTCCAAATGTTGTGGTTGTATTATTATTCCAAATGGTCTAAAGAGTACATGTAGTGTAAACCAATGTTTAATTATGAAGAATATATGACTTATGGGTACAAATATGAATTAAATAACCTTATATGCATAAATTACCATAAACATGCAAATTAATGAATTAACAAAACAAGTTAATTACCATTGTATTCTATAAACTTCACGTAACATGCGTGCACATTTTCACGGCGATTCCGCGCCCAGTGCTTCCATCGAAGACTCGGGTCATACCACAATAACATACAAAAAGTATAACCCCAGAAATTCATAGTCACTTGAATCGACCAAAACAAAACTGTCCGTTTCTTTAATTGTTAATACAATACAACAAGGGATGAGGGATTTGATCCCTTTCAGAGGAATGATTATGTAATGTTATCTGACTAGGTCAAATATGAGTCATTGATTGGTTAACCTCGGTCATGTGATATTAAAATGTTTATTTCTATAACAAGGAAGAACCGCGATTTATCGACAGGAACATTTTTTATTATACCTATGGCAAACAATGAAAGCAATGCTATCAATTGCAGGTGTTATGTTCCACGCTACAAGAGAGGTTGTGTTATGACGCTACAGTGGGAGCGAGATATTATATTATATCATCTGACGTAGTAAATTACGCGTCGTTGATTGGCTAAACACGGTCACATGACTGGGGTGTCAATTTGTTATGACACCATGGCCAGAGAGTTATGACACCAGCATGGCGCGCGCTTCAAAAGAGATTGTATTATGACGTCACAATGAGTACCACATTTTTGACTAATTTCAGTTTCAATGCATGAATGTGAATATAGCCCCCGGATTTAGCCAGATGATATGACAGTTGTTAATTTTGTTGTCGGGAAAACCATGGAATGTTCCAATCCTCAGAATTTAAAATGCCATTTCGTGAAGAAAATAAGTCCCTCGACTACGTCTCGGGACTTATTTACTCTTCCCTCAATAGCATTTAAAATCCCTCGGATGGAACATTCTGTGATGTTCCCTCCACCACCAGTTAACAACTGTATAATGTCGTCACAATGTCTTGTCAATAGAGTGGTGAAGTGTGATGTCATCTATGACGTCATAAACGTCTTCTTTGTAAAATGTTCAAATTTGAACTTCATTTTCAGAAAGAGCATAACAAATAATGTCTAAATACCGAAAATGAAATGAATATGTTAAGTATTGGCTGAGATATGCCCATCCGAATGTTTTTTTTTTGTCAATAGGCAATCAGTGTTCCCTGGTTCATAACTTTATGAACCAGTGCACTATAACACTGATCGCCCATTGAAGTTAAATTCATTAAAGGGTACCATCACCCAAAAATAATATTCTTATCATAGAAAGGTAAGATCTTTAGTATTCCATTCCTTCAACAAGTTCACAAAAATATGTTTTCAGAAAAAAATATATAATTGGAAAACGCATCACCATTCTCAACCATGCGTTTATGCGGTCTGAATTGCGTAGAGTATAGTTATGCAGAGCCAGAACGAATCATCCGGGTTTCTATTGACGTACGCGTGAATAGCATTGGCGCACTCGCAAATGCTTGGCCCGTATGGAACCAGGGAATAGCAGTGGTTCCGTAAGTGGTGACAATTAATTGCTTTGTTTATGAATTACACAGCCCTTTGCAAAATGTTGGGTATCTATTTGATATCACAAAACGGTACCAAAACATATAATAATGTGTTGTCCTTTGCCTGGTGGTACCCTTTAAGATGGGCATATCTCAGCCAATACTTAAAGGGCAATGCAACTCAAGAATAAAGTTTATCCTACTTGATACATCGTAATATGCCTTTTTATTATATATAACATAACTCCGACTCAGATTTCTGCTTTGGGAGAAATATGTGAAAACTCTATCGGGTTTACCAATATTCATGCGAACACTGGAGGCCGCCATTATTAGGTGTGTGCGGACTTACGGTCAGTGATATGCACTAATGCATTTCAATAACACCTATTCAAACCATTGTCTGAATACTTGTAGATGGTTTGACGAGTCTGCAAATCAGTGAAAAGCTTTTTGTTCGGCCCGTAGCACACACGTCATAGTTTGCAAAGCATGTCGGGCAATTACAAGAACATGGCCGCTCCCATCACCTTTTGCCGCCGTAAGAATTAGTAAAATGTGGGTATGTTCACGTAAGGATTTCATGGGATCCAGGAGGCCAAAATTGCCAAGTTATGAATCAAATCAAATGTCTGTTCACCCTCTAAACGATAATAAAAGCCGAAAGCCATATTTTCATTGCCCTTTAACATATTCAATTGCTTTTCAGTATTTAGACATGATTTGTTATGCTCTTTCTGAAAATGAAGTTCAAATTGAGAAATTCTAAAAAAAAAACATTTGTATGACGCCATAGCTTCTGTACTCTACAGTGCGAGTCAAAAAGAAACGAAACCGGACTTTGAAAGCTTATAAATCCACAAATCTAAAAGTATGTTGGTATTGATATCATGTTAAAGGTTGGGGAATTACCTTTAAAATGATATATCATACACTCTGATCACTTCACGCTTCACCGAACGCGACCTAATTATCCAAAGGCATGCAGAAACTACCCGTGTCCAAGTTTGCAGTATTCTTGTTCTGTGAATTGTTGTATCTGTTATTTTATTTTCAAAGATAACTTCATCCTGCATGTCCTATTCAGGGTCCCCTGCCTCCAAACAGTTTGGTTGCTGATGTGAGGACAGTGTGTGATCCCCTTCCACCCTGAAAAACATGAAAACACTGGCAACCACCTGATATTTTGTTGTGATTCACCAAAGGATATTCTTGAAATGTTAATTTGGAAAAAAACGTAAACAGACGCATTCATTCATGATAAACACAACAAAAAACCTAATTCCCCCCTAATCAGAATAGCGTAAAAACGAAAAGGTTTTGCGCAAAATAACTTGGCAGGACTGTTTCTACACTGATTGACTAACTTCTCTGTGAAAATGAGATTAATCCGCCATGTCATGCATGAGTGACCACACATTAAAGGCAAAATTGTCACTTTTCAAAAGTCACAAGGGTCCAAAAGTGACAATTTTGCCTTTAATGTGTGCTCACTCATGCATGACTCGACGGACTAATTTTATTTTCGCACATAAGTTAATCAATAAGTGTATAAACAATCCTGCCAAGTTATTGTGAGCAAAACCTTTTCGTTAAAAAGTTATGCTAATTTGATAAAGGGGGACTCACTTTGTTTTGATGTGTTTATGACAAGACGACGGCAAACTTGGACACGGGTAGTCTTTGCATGACTTTGGATAATAAGGTCCTGCTCAATGATGCGTAAAGTGATCAAACTGTGTGATGTATCATTTTAAAGGCTGTTTTCTAAGCTTTAACAAGATACCAATATCAACATATATATGTTTATAATTGAGGATTTATAAGCTATCAAAGTCCGGTTTCGTTTTTTTTGACTCGCACTGTATATATAATTTCGAAAAGCCACAATTTCTAATCGAGCTCAGACAGGCTTAATATGTAAAGATGTGTGTCTCGGGGCTTGCACTCTCCTCTCAATAGCATTTCAAATCTATCGGAGAGAAACATTCTGTGATGTTTCCTCCATCGCAGTTAATATGTGTATTATGTGAATTGGCTGCAGCATCGATATGAGGGTATCTACAAGCCCCGACCCACCATTAAATGTAGTAAATATAATGTATCAATTGTAATTGATTGAATGCATTTAATGTAGCATACCAGATGACGGGTCTTGTGTGTTGTAAAAATAGGCCGGGTGGTGATCACGGTATCCAAATTCCTGTTTTACTCGAGATGTTGATGGTGCATCACCTATAGATGGTATCGAAGCGAAACGGAGTAAATGTGATCAAGAAAAAAAGCATGAAATAAGTAACAATCTCTATAACCTATTTATAACAATCTTTTTTTTCAAGTTTGTTTCATATAAAAATCATTTCAGATGTTAACCTCGAAATATGTATTGCGATTACCTCGAAATTCGAGATTGCGTCAATAATGGCAGCCGTTTTTACTTAGAATAGATATACACTGTTGGTCATAATGTTGGAATTTTTTTTTTTTAGATCCAACTTTATTCTTTTTCCTGTTGTTTGCGCCTAATGAATCATTTTAGACTAAAAATAATCATTACATAATGTTTCTAAACTACCAATGTACAATACATGGTAGCATGAATTTGCATTAATTAATGTATTCTTTTGTTTTGAGCTTTGAAAGGCAGGGTCTTTGATGATTGGCCCCTTTCCATCTCTAAAGCGTATGTCCAACGAGTCATCGTTATGGGTCATTTCTCAAAGTTGGCCGTGAGATTTTCAACCAAAATTGGCACAGAGGCTCTCGAGGCCATACCCGGTCCAATGTCATTGGCTACCCGCCGAACGATGCTTGTGCTCCACCAGGAAGGGGTGTCAACAAGCAATGTCCACTATTTCGATGGACCATCGCAGGTTAAGGTCTGTGAAGTCCTCAGATGTCATCGAGAGAAGGGTCAATTAAAGCCAAGATTATCTCTAGGACGTTTACGATTGACCACCAGGATATTTTATCGCAAATTGCTTAACCTGTACCGTAGAAACCGGAAATGCCAAAAAGGAGCCTTCGCCGACTATGAAGAAAACACTATGGAATCAACGCCTTCCGCCAAACTGTACATCAGCAATCCCTCTAACATGGACACATAGAAAGACAAACTACCAAGTGTCCACCCAATACCATGTAACCGAGATTTACCGGACGTCCCTGGACTAGGGAGCCCAGAAGATTTCCGCCTGGACACTAGAGATATGTCATCTTAATGGGTACGAGCCATAACATCCTTGACCGAACAGATAAAAGACAAATGGTTCGCCGATTACGTGGCGAGAAGTTCCAAGTTGTCTGCATTCACTAAACGACTTGAGTTTGTGACGTCCCAACAGTGGTATGGCTCGTACCCATTAAGATGACATATCTCTAGTGTCCAGGCGGAAATCTTCTGGGCTCCCTAGTCCATGGACGTCCGGTAAATCTCGGTTACGTGGTATTGGGTGGACACTTGGTAGTTTGTCTTGCTATGTGACCATGTTAGAGGGATTGCTGATGTACAGTTCGGCGGAAGGCGTTGATTTCATAGTGTTTTCTTCATAGTCGGCGAAGACTCCTTTTTGGCATTTCCGGTTTCTACGGCACAGGTTAAGCAATTTGCGATAATCTATCCTGGTGGTCAATCGTATACGTCCTAGAGATAATCTTAGCTTTAATTGACCCTTCTCTCGATGACATCTGAGGACTTTACAGACCTTAACCTGTGATGGTCCAACGAAATAGTGGACATTGCTTGTTGACACCCCTTCCTGGTGGAGCACAAGCATCGTTCGGCGGGTAGCCAATGACATTGGACAGGGTATGGCCTCGAGAGCCTCTGTGCCAATTTTGGTTGAAAATCTCACGGCCAACTTTGCGAAATGACCTATAACGATGACTCGTTGGACATACGCTTTGGAGAAGGAAAGAGGCCAATCATCAAAGGTCCTGCCTTTCAAAGCTCAAAACAAAAGAATACATTAATTAATGCAAATTCATGCTACCATGTATTGTACATTGGTAGTTTAGAAACATAATGTAATGATTATTTTTAGTCTAAAATGATTCATTAGGCGCAAAAAACAGGAAAAAGAATAAAGTTGGATCTAAAAAAAAAATATTCCAACATTATGACCAACAGTGTATAAATAGGAAAAACTCATACGACACGTAAATCAACACGATTACATATTTGGATTACAGTCAATTGAATTCCTGACAAGCTGTGAAGGTGACACAACACGATACTGCCTGCAAGACACGACCGACCATTTAATGTATTTAAAGCATACCACATGACAGACCTTGCATCCTGTTGAAGTAAGGAAGATGACCGACATATAGCTGGTATCCAAACTGCTCATTGACTTGAGATGTTGATGATGGTGCATCACCTGTAAATGAAAACGGAGCGAAAGGTAGTAAACATGATCAAAGAAAATATGTTGGGTAACAAAAAATAAAGCATGATACTTGATAAATACATGATAATATGTTTCTTTTTAATCTGAAATACGAGTCATTGATTTGCTAATCTCAATCATGTGAATATAACCTATTTAATGATGTAACACGGAAAAGCCGCGATATATCGTTACTGGAGAATGTTAATGTACAACTATGGCATGCATAGCAAACAATAAAAGCGATACTGTTGATTGCAGGTGGTGTGTTCCATACACAAAGGAGATAATATTATGACGTCACAATGAGAGAGATGTTCTATTATGATGTCACCATCATACTTGTCAACATTGCACTTCGAAAAGCCACATGTTCTAATCGAGGCTAAACGTGTCAAGATGTGTTAATTGCGTATCTAAACAGACTAAACTTAGTCATACAACACAACAGATGTTAACTTTGTTTTTGAGCACATCGTGACATCTTTCCTTTGGATAAAAAATGCTATTTCATGAAGACAATAAGTCTCTCCTAGACCTCGGGTCTTATAACATTTTCTCTGTAGTATTTAAAATCCCTCGGAGAGAAACATTCCGCGATGTTTATTCCACAAGTAACATCTGTATAACATAAAAACAAAACGTATAGAACCAAATTTTTGAATTCATATTAGAGTATCTCTTTGTAAATATACGAAGGAGGTTGGGGCTCCAGCCCCCCCCCCCCCCCCCCCCCCCCCCTCGCGTTTTTTTATAACGGCCATATACGGGCAACTGAAAAGCACCTGAAATTTGGTCAAAACCATGCCATGTAATGTTCGGGCAAAACGGTGTCACGCGGGACGAGTAATAGAGGTGTGACAATCACAATTGCGGTTGCGGATACGGCAAGGTGCATCTACTATTCGCAACGAAGGAACTGGGGCCCAGATCCTGATGTGTTCAGCCAGCTGCGAGAGAAGGTATGTAACCTCTCATCAGCTCTTATAGGCCTGAAGTTTCTGCTCTCGAAGCGGCTGTTCGCAAGATAAAACAAGGCCAGCGCGAGGTAACCAAATATGTCGAGTTCTATATGGTCACCGTGAGGAGCTTGATGATCTAAGCATGTCACGGCCCTCCAGAACAAAAATATACGGAAACCCATGAACTTCATAGGTTTAAAGCGGTAGTTTAGTTTTGTTTTCAAGGGCGCTTCAAGAAATAATTAATTTGTGAGATAATAAACCGAGTATAATATGAGTAAGAGCACGTAAATTAAAACGTACAACAAACTTCATTTGATCAAAATCGGTTCAAAAATAGCAGCAATATCAATGAATATATCCGATTGGAATAAATGTGATACCTAAATTTATTCAATAAATTATTCAAGAAAAATATTAATATCAAGCCTAACCTTTTTCGAAAAATACCTACGTTATTTTTAAATAGTTGTTGAGGATCTCTATATTGAATCAATATGTAAACAAAATATCACATTCAACATTTTTCATAAGAAATGGTGCAGACCAATATATGTGTTTAGAAAGCGCCCTCTTGTTCTAATAGCTGCTTTTTGAATTATAACAGATTACTGACTAAGCCGCGTGTACGTTTTCTACCTTCTCGGCATGGTGGAGTTATTTGTTTTAGTTTGTAATAATATGGTCTCCGTTTTTGTTATTTCTATTCCGTTTGACCAGAACTGTACGATCGCTTTAATAAAAACAATTATGTACATTTTCTGTACGAATGTTTCATTCTTAGCTATTTACAATTTCTTTATTGTGTATAAAGAATTATTAAATGGCTAACTGTAATGTTTTGAAAAGGTATGTTAATAAATACATCAAACGCAAACAATTGCGTACTGTATATCATGTCAACGGCATCCTTGAACTACACTGTACTAAACTGTTACCATAATCGTACTATCCCTTAACTCGTTGCTTACGGGAACCTGGTGGGATATGTACAAAGTCAATGGGGATTTTAGAATCTCGAAGTGAATGAACAAAATTATGCCCATTTTCTGTACAAATGTTTATTTTTGAGCGATTAGCATCATTGTATTCATTGTATAAGAATAACTAAACGGCTAACTGTACAAGTCAATATTTATTGTATATTTGTTTATTCACTTATACACTGTATGTGTGGTAATGTTTTTGAAAAAGTGTGAAAATAGATCAATCAAACACAAGCAATTACGTACTGTATGTCATGTCAACGGCTTCCTTCTTGATAAAACAAGCTGATGGAGAGGTCAAATTATTTTTGCTATCCTGCATTGATTGTTGGTTGTCCCATGGTCTTACAGTTTGAACAGAAGTCTCGTCTATTCCTGATTGGAAACCCCTGTCTTTTGATAGTTGTCGCAGTCTAAGATTTAAGAAAATGTAAGATTGTATTGTTACACAATAACTTGTTGTTGACTCAATTAAATATAATGTTTAAAGTGGACTACCAGGCAAAGAACAACTACAACTATACCTACATTGTAAGTGCTTGGCACGTTGAGAATTAACACTTAAACAATGGACACTAATATGGTTTAAACAGTATTTAAAGATCTTAAATGAGGTATCAATGATATGCGAGCTTCCTCAACTCATCTGAACAGTCATCTGAAAGGTTGCACAATGAGGATGACTACTACACATACGTGAACTGTTGATCAAGTGATGCAATTTACATTGTATTTATAAATAAATAACCACGGCACGATGAACACGTCTGGTTATTAATATTATGGTTTATTTGAACAATAAAACAACAATTGCAGTCTACCAATACAGGAATACAATCAACCTTATATCCGAGTATGTCTAATTTAGAAAAAGTAATTTTCTACTTACTCGCCAATGAAATCTTCCTGGAGATTCCTCATAGGGATTAAACATTTGCTTTCCTTAAGAGTGTTCTTAACATTCGCCAGGACACTCACACAGGCCGAGTGGTCATTCCTAGCTGCTAGATGAATTGCTTTCGATCCACTGGCACTCTGTCAATAATACATTTGGCTGAAATATTCGTTTTACACTATATATTTGTTATTATTATCCACATAACCTCAATAATAATAACTCAGTGAGGCATAGAGGTAAATAATACAATTCACAATACATTTTATTTAACAAGTCACAATAAATTGTTACACTGACTGCTCGCGTTTAGCATCCGGAGGTCTCTGGTTCGATTCCGGTCTAAACCTAATTTTCTTTGCTTATTTCAATTCGTTTGAATAATTTCTAGTCAATTTCCTTTTTGTTTGAAGTTAATTAATACAAAACTGCATTCATTCTCGTGATCCTTCACACTATCTTTATAAAAGTCGATTTAATTATCCTTGAGTTCTAGTGTCAGGTTTATAAATGGGTTTCATGGGAACGTCCCCCATTCACTGGGCTTTGTGGCTCGTTGGTAAATAGGCACCGGTCTACATCCGGAGGTCTCGAGCTCGATTCCCGGCAAAACCTATGTTTTCTTGTTAAGAATTAAGCTTGTAAGGATATACTACATTTGTCGGGGGAGGTGGGCACGTAACCCCCCCCCCCCCCCCCCCGTAGCTACGCCACCGCCTCTTCGTATTATCTTGTTTGTTTTTACTTCATATTCTCTAGATTGTTGTTGTTTTCATGTCGTAAATTTACCTTATTTTGCCCCCACCCACATGTGTTACTATACAAATAATACACGGTCTTGAGTGCGTTGTGTAAATGCATTGCACTCGAGGCTATGTTAGCTGTGCGTTGTGCACGAGGCGTAGCCGAGTGCGCATGCGCACAGCTAACATAGCCGAGAGTCGATGCATTTACATGACGGCACGATAACAAGGCCGTAGTATTATTTGTTTTATAAAACAGGCTCAACCACGGATTGTTTATTTTGCTAGATTATTGAAAACAGGCCCTCCACAATTAATAACCAAGTCTATCTACTCTCTAGAGTGTGAATTTATTAGGAATTTACCAAATTAATCATCACTAGAGTGCACTCGCTTCACTGAATTTGACATGCAGCTCAGCAGATCAAATGCAGTCGCCGAAAATCCGAAAATGTTCCCGTTAAAAGTGAAAATTATCAAAGAATTGTATGCATTTCCATTCCAAAACTTACCAATATCAAACCACATACCATATAATTTACGAATCTGCTAAGATTTATTTACTACAGAACACATTATTTACAGAACGAAGCATTTTCCATCTTTTTTTTTATCACTTTCGCAAGTTTGACTTCGTAGAACTATGTCAACAAGCATTGTGACGTCACAGCCGTGCAAATATCGCGCAACAAAAAGTGACAACACATGTGCGTTACGCTTTTTCTTGTTTGTTTGTTGAAATTTAATGAATAGTCACGTGACTATATTTAACCAATCACGTTACTGAATTTACCAGAGCCGTTTTATAAAAAACATTAACATTCGAATGTTTCATGAATAAGAAACCTGATGGAATTTAATTTGATAGATATCGACTCTCAGTTATTAATGTGAATAGCTACCCCCATTTCGTATTATTAATAGCGAACCTCTTCTCATATTATGAATATCAAAACTCAATGTGTACTATGAATGGCGACCCCTATGAATAGCGACAATCTTATTACACTATGAATAGCGACCTACTGTATTTAGTATGTATAGCGAACCTTTTCTTCGATTATGATAACCGGTACTTAGGATCAATTATCAATTTATGAATAGCGGTCCCTTATGAATAGTGTTCAAAAGAATAGCAAACAGACCCCCTTTCAGGTTAACCTTGTTGCCCGTGGAGTTAAAAAAAGGTGGCCCATATCTGTTGTGCGGGTTCGAAACGTGCTTAGATGACCAGGGCCCGGTTGCAAAAAAATATATATTATCGATTGTAAGTTACAAATACGCAAATGTGATTGGTTGAAACGCTCAATCAATTGTAACTTACAATCGAGTGTATTTCTTTCTGCAACGGGCCCTCGTGTATAATATGAAAATGGCCAAAGCTTGTTGTTAGATTTTGTATATAATTCTAATTTCTAGTATTAAAGGACTGTCCCCCTTTTATCCTTCCCGCTCATATTCGGGGGTCCGTTGCCGGGGTAAGAGGTAGGGGAGTATACGCTAAGCTCTCCGTTACTTTGCCTAGTTAGGCTACGGGGCTATACGTAGTCCGATTGTTTTGTTTATATTTTATTAACTGGTTAATTGTTTCTAGTGTGAACACGCATAAATCAGAATAAAATATCCCAGACTATCTGTGCAGGGTTCATTTTATAAAACGACTCCTAATTAGAAATAAAGGAAATTTAAAACCCCTTAAGTGATTTCCCTGGTATTTCCCTCACGTCCGCATATTGCGTGTATATCAGAACCCCGCCATTTTAGTGGTATTAATACCCTTGTATTTGTATAAGAATATTAAATACATAAGTCAATAAAATGCATAAATATATGAGCCTGTATGATAGAGGTACAAGCTGCGGGTGCAGTAGTGCCTCTTTATACAGGCCATACAATCAATCAAAGTAGTATAAAAGGTGTTGTTATGTAAACGTATGTACATGTATTAATTGATAGGGGAGTATGCTATGAGCACAAACTGCGGGACAGCAGTGTTCTACCATACAAGCCTTTAGAAGTTGGATAGAAACATACTATTTATTTTGGTATTAGTATTTCGGTTTTTATATAAAGAAAAACAAATGCATACGTCAATAAAATGGATAATTAAATAGGCCTGTATGATATAAGTACAAGCTGCGGGTGCAGTAGTGCCTATTTATACAAGCCACACAAGCAATCATATATAAAGTAGTGGTGTTGTTATGTAAACGTATGTACATGTATTAATTGATAGGGGAGTATGCTACGAGCACAAACTGCGGGGCAGCAGTGTTCTACCATACAAGCCTTTAGAAGTTGGATAGAAACATACTATTTATTTTGGTATTAGTATTTCGGTTTTTATATAAAGAAAAACAAATGCATACGTCAATAAAATGGATAATTAAATAGGCCTGTATGATGTAAGTACAAGCTGCGGGTGCAGTAGTGCTTCTTTGTGCAGGCCAATATAGATAAACACTATTTTGAGTGGTATTAGTACCCTTGTATTTGTATAAGAATATTAAATGCATAAGTCAATAAAAATGCATAACTATATGAGCCTGTAGGTACAAGCTGCGGGTGCAGTAGTGCCTATTTATACAGGCCACACAAGCAATCATACATAAAGTAGTGGTGTTGTTATGTAAACGTATGTACATGTATTAATTGATAGGGGAGTATGCTATGGGCACAAACTGCGG
Organism: Echinarachnius parma; assembly: GCA_037951105.1. Classification (NCBI taxonomy): domain Eukaryota; kingdom Metazoa; phylum Echinodermata; class Echinoidea; order Clypeasteroida; family Echinarachniidae; genus Echinarachnius; species Echinarachnius parma. Next base: position 51,763 of record JBAMJV010008806.1, read on the forward strand.
GGCAGCAGTGTTCTACCATACAAGCCTTTAGAAGTTGGATAGAAACATACTATTTATTTTTGTATTAGTATTTTTGTTTTTATATAAAGAAAATTAAATGCATAAGTCAATAAAATGTATAATGAAATAGGCCTGTATGATAAAAGTACAAGCTGCGGGTGCAGTTCTTTGTACAGGCCAAGATAGATAGAAAGACACTACTTTTAGTGGTACTAGTACCCTTGTATTTGTATAAGAATATTAAATGCATAAGTCAATAAAATGTATAATTAAAGAGGCCTGTATGATAGAAGTACAAGCTGCGGGTGCAATAGTGCTTCTTTGTACAGGCCAAGATAGATAGAAAAACACTATTTTTAGTGCTATTAGTACCCTTGTATTTGTATAACCATATGAGCCTGTATGTTACAGGTACAAACTGCTGGTGCAGTAGTGCTTCAAAACATCAGAAAAAAGGGAAACATTGTGTTGCACTCCTATTTTATGTATATATTTGTAAATACTCTCTGTATTAACTAACACATTATGTGCACTTATAAAGTTTTAAAAAAACAACACACAAGGTTTGCATTATAATTTTGAGGAAAAAAAAGAAGAAAAAAATAATAAAGTAATTGGCAACAATAGTCTTTCTAGACTGATTGCCATTAAATTAAAAATAACAACAACAACTGTAATTTCATTTCGCAAACTTCCACTTCCCTGGTTATACTGCATGATATGTTAGTGTTCCACATACTTGGTGTGCACGCTAAACTGCCTGTGTTTGCCATGTGCAACTTAATGACCGAAGAATCAATCAATTACTGAAATATTCTTCAAACTTCAGATCTGTTCCTTCTTTCTTTCATTTGAGATTGTTATTTCGTAGCATGCATGTAAGAAATTGTATATATACACAGGTTTCTCGTAAGTAAGTTCATGCTAGTTGTATTCCGAAAATTAATCAGCTACACTAAGCAAGTGGCCAAAATATAGGACATTGAGGAGACGCGTTCTTTGGTATTTTTTCTTGGTAGTTTTTCATAGCTATTCATGCTATACAATTATAGCGTGTCATATTTATCCCCATCTAGGTACTGGATTTTTTTTAGATGATTTGTAAAAAAAAAAGCGGACAGTCCCTTTAATGTGTTTTACCTTCTTATCTGCATCACTGCCAGACCGAAGAAGTAACTGAACTACATTCAGGTGTCCGTTTTCTGCAGCACAGTGGAGGGGGATGAACCCTCTCTTATTGGATGCATTGACATCTGCCCCTTTATTCACCAAGCACTCGGCAACCTGTGTATGACCCCTGTATTAATGTATTGTTTATCATATGTTGTTAATTCTGATTTTCAAAATTAAAGGGACCGAGTAACATTGTCTAAATCCACTGAACTTACTTGGAACTCTTTCGGTTTTCACTAGCCTATCCGATAGGCGTCGGGCTTTTTGGCAAGTATTTATCGTGTTATGGAGACGGACAACCGGCGAGCCCGAACAACCGGCGAGCCCGAACTCGAGCACAAAGCGCGAGCGCCTATCATCAGTCGTGAACTTATCATTATTCATATATGTTTATTGTATGTGTGACGAGTGTATTTTCATGCATGATTCATCAGCCTTGCAGCTCGGCCACAGCGCACAGCGCGTGTACACAGTCAATGGCGCACTGTGCTGTGTGTGACTGTGTGTGACTGCCCGAGTTCTCTGGCCCCTGCATGCACTACGGAGTTCATATGACGTTACAGCCTCATCGCTCATTGGCCTATTTTGGTCCATGTCACATAAATATTCATAAAATAGCTTTGCAGGGGGATCGTAGATTTTCTACGAACGAAACAAAGTAAATAAAAGAAAGTTAACTGTTCGCATTCACGACTGATGATCGGCTTTCGCGATAGGGTTTGGGCTCGCCGGTTGTTCCGTCTCCATGACGCGATCAGTACTTGCTAGAAGCCCGACGCCTATCGCCTATAGGCTAGGTTTGCACATGCATACCTTATTGTAATCATTTTACAAGTTGAAATGTGGAGCAGGATTTTAGTAACCGAATTTACCTTTCGTTATAAAGATATTAATTATTGATTTTCCTTTTGTTATGAAGATATAAATGGTTGAAGTGTTCGGATTGTGTTTCTATATATTGGGAGAATGATAAATGTGTACAATGTTAGGGCAGTGAGTGTTTAGCAATACCGCTTTGCATTGTCGCTTATTAATTAGCCATACAGCATTCTGTTATCATGTAATTTTCGCAAACCACTCGGTGGACAAAGCAGTTTGCGGAAATAGACATTATATCAACCATGCATAATATTTTTCACATGTCAGCAAAGTTACTATAGATCACTTTTAAATGATCTAGTAAATGTGCTGCCATGTACACAACAAATTAATGGTTAATGAAATCGCTCATCGTTCATTGGACAAAGCATATCACAAAAATAGACATTATGTCAATCATTTATCATAGTATCAACAAAGTTGCTAGTTCCCTCAAAGAGATCTAGCAGCTTTTTGGCCATGTGCACAAAATGGTAAATATTTAATAAAATGTGCATTATGCCACTTGATATGTCCACTGAGTGATATGTGAAAATTCCCTGATAAATGAATGTCACATGACCAAGTTATGAGCGAAAATGCAAAATTACATTTGCTAACTCATTGCACTGACAGTTCCATGCTTCTATAGGTAAAACGATAATAATGAGGAATATGAAAACAGCTAGAGTTTTAAGTCAGTTTTGAGGAATTGGACAACAATGAATCTACTCCCCTTTTCAATGGTATCATATTAGCTTAAAGCTTCGCAATACAAAAATATGGTATAAACAGCAGTAAACCTAGATGTTTAAATTAATATTATATCAAGAACAGATATTGCAATACTGAAAATGTATCTTTTGTGCTTTATTATGTTTTCTGGTATAAATGTACGAATACATTCATGATTTACATGATTATTTTTCATTCCTGCTATGTAAACAATTACAATGTAAACACTCTAATCAAGCGATTTTTACGAATTACGACATCGTATTGGAAAAACAATATCACTCACGTAGTATTTTACTTTATGATGGGAATGTTGTATCGATTCAACATGGAAGTATTAAAGGGATCTAGTAACTTTGTTGACAAGTGCAAAAAGTGATGCGTGGTTAATAAATTGTATATTGGTGTGATCTGATATGTCCATGAAGTAATTTGTGAAAATTTCAAGTTAATTGGATAATATGAGGGAAAATGCAAAGTGATATTCAAATACTCATTGCACTTACTTTGAACACTGCTGAAAAGGTAAAGATAAGTTAATATCCAAATACTTCAATAGTAAATCTCTTTTGAACGAAATGGAAATTTGAAAAACCGAAACCTGTTGTATACTTTTATTTTTAATACGAGTAAAACAAGGTATGGGGTAATCGCTAGAATTCCAATTGGATTTTGAGGATTTTGACAATGTTACTAAGTCTCTGTAACAGGAATTGCCGCCATTTGATACATATAAGTTTGTTATTCAAAATAATTTAAGGGTTAGTCACCATAGCTATTTCATTTTGACGCCCTCATATTAACGCGAGATAATTGAACACAAACACGTGAGTATGGGCAATTTTTGTTTATTAGGGGGCTAGGGGGGGGGGGGCTTTGGTCTTTTGCCAGAATAATTACACGTCCCTGTATTCACCTGACAATAAACTAAGACAAAATGAACAATGTCTTCGCCTCTTTGATGCCCGAAAATTATGTTTTGGATGGCTTAGGCCGAAAAGCAACACAGTTTGGGCAGAATATGAGATATTTGGGCCCGGAAATGACGTTATATTTTCCTTCAGTGACATGACTTTACATGAATATGAAATGGCTTTACACGAATATGACATGTTTTGCCCGAATATGAGGTGCTTTTTGCCCTGCAAATATGTTCGTTATCCAACTACCGGGGGGTGTAGCCCCCTCCTCCTACACATATGGCTATGAACAGTGAACACACACATTCGTTCATGCATGCATTCCTCACCTGAGAGCTGCAAAATGCAGAGCAGTGCCTCCACTTGATACCCTGGCTGTAAGATCCGCTCCCTTACTAATGAGTAAGCGCACAATTCCAAGGTGGCCTTCATGTGCAGCGAAATGAAGCGACGTACAACCATCGTGTACTGCTGCATTCACATCAGAGCCTTGCTCTAACAGATATTTCACCACATCACAATGACCCCTAACAAATAAAGACACAATAACACATTTTAATACAGATAATTTGTTTATATTAAAAGTGTGAACATTTTAATACCATCTGCTGAAAGAACATTGTATACATTATTGTAAATGTTAACGCATTTATATTATTTTGAAGAAGTATTTCCATTATATTGTTTGTTATTTTGATTTATTTTTTACTCCTTGACATGTGCCATGTCTTCAAATTTGAAATTGATAAACTTTTTGTCAAAATGTTATTAACATCTGTAAACAAAAAATTAAATAAAATAAAAAAAAGCTTTATACGCGTATTATATGTATCTAATTCATTACATAAATCCATAATGTTACAGAACTGTTTATTATGTATTATAAAATATGTTTATTAGTCTTCTGTGTATTTCATATTGGGCTTTTTATTCATGCATATTGCGTGCTTGTATATGTACTCGTTCACCGAAGAATAATTGCTGAAATGTGGAAATCAATTCAAATTCAAATTTCAAAAATGTTTTCCAATAACAATACATGTATTGGAAACTCATTTTAAGATATAATTTCAACCGCTATTTTACGTTTCATACGGTATCTACATCTTTTAAATAAAGGTAATAAACTATTATGCAATTAGATTAAGTTAATTTATTTCACGGATCAATGTAATTATGCACCCCTCACTTCAAAGCAGCAATAAGATGAGCGGGCTTTCCATATGATGTCCTGGCTGTAAGGTCTACTGCGTTAACATCACAGCCTTTCTCCAACATGAATTTCACCACATCGGTACGACCACTGATTGATTGAACAATAGTAAGTCCCGTTTACCGGTACAAATTTATGGGCCGGTCATACTTACGGTAGTGGACGTAGTGATCCGTAGGGTAATTAAAGGTAGGTCAGACGTGGTGTAAGTAAGTTAAACTAGGTTAAACTACGATCAAATACGTAAAGGTACTGTGATGAGCCACAGAAGAGTACAGATAAGTACGTTCAAGTACCATAAACTACGCTACACTACGCTAGACTTCGATAATGCGGGTGCAGCTCGCTCACGGACAGGTACGGAGTGGTACGTCTGACTACGCTTGAGTACGGTAGACTACGGAAACAACTACGCTAGACTACGCTAAACAAAGTTAATACGGTATATATATATTTTTTTTAATTTCATTTATTTTGCAACTTCAAAACATAACATAAATACAAAACAATTATTTAACAACATATAATACAAATCATGAATATCACAATTGTGCTTAAGTACATTAAACAATTGTATAAAAAATAAGTAAATAAAGAATAACTATACAACATAATAGTATACAGTATAGTAGGAAAGTTGCATGGGAAGTCACAGTAAGCTGCAAGCTTGATAGCGTGACTCCCCAAAGAAAAATTAATGTAAGCTTAAATTATGTATACAACCTATGACATATGGGATAGAGAGAAAGAAAAGAAAGTAAGGAGAAGGAAGTGGTGCAAGTGCAAATAATTAAAGTACACGCTAGCCCTTGAAAACCATATACTAATTTATACAAAATATAAGAATATCTAACAAATTACTCATTCAATTATACAAAATATCATTAAATTACAAAACACAAGTTCACTGCCATCGTAACACTATACAGGGAATGAAACTTATATATATATCAATTTTGTATTTTATTTTAAATATTGATTCAGAACAATATCTTTTATCCTTCTTTTAAATGAATTTAGAAAGGTTATTTGTTTTATAAATTCAGGCAAAGTATTCCATATATCAGGCCCATGGTGTCGTATTGAGCTAATACTATTTTAGGGTTATTCAAATGATATTATGACATGTACGTGTTAAATGAGAGTGTATATTTTCATTTAAAACAAAATAATCATCAAAAACAGGGGGAAGTAATTTTTTAAAGTATTTAAACATAAATACCACTCTTTGTTATGTGTTAATATCATAAACTTTAAGAATATTCAATTGATAAAATAAACTATCTGTATGCGCTAAATATAAAGATTTAGTACAAATTCTGACTGCTTTCTTTTGTAAAAGAACAATTTTATCAAGATTTGTTTTACTACAATTTCCCCAAACAATATTGCAATAATTAATATACGGTAAAATAAGAGTAGTATACAACATAACAAGAGAATGTTGTAAAAGTAAATATTTAGTTTTATAAAGTATACCAATACCTTTCGCTATGAGGGATGTTATATAACAAACGTGTTGATTCCATGTTAAATGTTTATCGATAATAATACCAAGGAATTTAATGTGGGTTTTACTTTCTAATAATAAATCATCAATCTTAATGTTATATTGCGTTTCATTTTCCAAATATGAAGTTTGAAAATGAATAAAATTTGTCTTATTAATATTCAAAGATAACTTATTGCATTTAAACCAGGAAGAAATTTTAATCAATTCTAAATTCAAAGTATGAATGAGTTCCAATAAATTATTATGAGAAAATACAACATTTGTATCATCGGCAAACATAATATAAGAAGGAACAGAAGAGGAGTTAATAATATCATTTAAATAAATCAAAAATAACAAAGGTCCCAGTATGGATCCTTGAGGAACCCCACATTGAATATTTTGCATTGATGAACTTTTTACCATCAATAAAACAAATTGTTGCCGATTAAATAAATAACTTTTCAACCAAGATAATGCAATTCCCCTAATCCCATAATTGTGTAATTTATAAAAATAAAATATTGTGATTAATAGTATCAAAGGCCTTGCTCAGGTCCATAAATATAGCAATAACATGTTCTTTATTGGATAATGAATCTATAATTTTATCTAACAATTGAGTAATTGCGAAATCAGTTGAATTTTTTTTTCTAAATCCAAACTGAGATAAGTTAAGTATATTATTTTTTAATAAAAATGAATCTAATCTAGTATAAATTATCTTTTCTAAAATTTTAGAAATAACAGGGAGTAGCGATATTGGTCGATAATTAGTTATTTGTGTTCGATCATCTTTCTTATGGACAGGGATCACTTTCGCGATTTTTAGCCAATCAGGACAAATTCTATTTATTAATGACAAATTAAATATCAAGACTGTCGATGCTGGTTTTGTGCACGGTAAAGTACGTTAGAATACGCTAGAGTACATTTAAGTACGTAACGAAGTACGTTAGACTACGCTAGACTTCGTTAAACTTCGGTTTAGTACGTTATTACTACGGCTGCCTTTAACGTACCGCTCTTTTGAACATGTTAAAAAATAAAATCGAAGATCGCGGCTCCCTCGAGTTAATACCAAGTTAGCATCACGGACAACTACGGTACGATACGGATGCAAATACGTTCAACTACCTTCAACTTCGGTCAACTACTGCTGCGTTTACACCATGTCCCCGGCGGCCACGGCAGCCCCGTTTGCCCAAAACGTAGTGCGCCTTGAGATTTTGACAAATTTTTCCTCTGTATTCAAGTTTTGTTAGGTCTTGCCAAGTCTTCTCACGGTCTATCACGGCTTCCGTGACGGGCCGCCCCCCCCCCCCCTCCCCCCCCCCCCCCCCCCCCCCCCACTGATGGTGCGTTTACACCATGTTCCTGGCGGTCACGGCAGCCCCGTTTCAGGCCACCGTGCGGGATGGACGTGAGACAACGCAGGGGGACGGAATGGGCAAACGTGACAGGCCGCGATTGCCGGGCCAGATTTGTATACTGTCAAAAAAATTGCCACGGCAGTCACGGTGCGGGTGAGAAGCCTAGCAGGCCATAGTAAATCGGGGTGAACGCAATAGAACGTGACAGTACGTAATAGGCCGTACCAAATCTTGGAGGCTGTCCGTAGTAGGACAGGAAAGGACCGTGACATGTCGGGGAATGTCTTCCCGTCCTACTACGGACAGCCTTCAAGTTGTGTTACTGCCTGTCACGTTTTGTTGCGTTCACCCCGTTTTACTACGGCCTGCTAGGTTGTTGTGGCAATTTGTTGACAGTTTAAAAACCTGACCCGGCATACACGGCAGTCACGTTTGCCCATTCCGTCCCCCCGCGTTGTCTCACGTCTATCCCGTTTGTCCACGGTGGCCTCAAACGGGGCTGCCGTGGCCGCCGGGGACATGGTGTAAACGCAGCATACGATCAACAACGTTAGCCACCACTACGTTTAACTACGTCCACTACCGTAAGTATGACCGGCCCTTAACTCTCAATATAAACAATTGTGCTCATATAAAATGGTACAAATTTCAATCCGCTTATGAAAAACGAATTCTAAGATATCCTATCAATTGTTATTTTAAGTTCCATTATTTTATCTGCATCTTTCATGAAAAGGTAATAAATTATTATACAATTAATTAATTTATTAATTTGACGGATTAACTTAAAGGGACTTAGTAACGCTGTCCAAATCCTCAAATACAATTAAATTTCTAGCGGTTCCCTCATACCTTGTTGTATTCGTATTAACAATGAAATCATGTGACAGGTTTCGGTTTTTCAAATTTCATTTTCGTTAAAAAGATATTTACGATTGAAGTGTTCAGATGTTAAATTTTAATCAATTCTAAATTCAAAGTATGAATGAGTTCCAATAAATTATTATGAGAAAATACAACATTTGTATCATCGGGAAACATAATATAAGAAGGAACAGAAGAGGAGTTAATAATATCATTTAAATAAATCAAAAATAACAAAGGTCCCAGTATGGATCCTTGAGGAACCCCACATTGAATATTTTGCATTGATGAACTTTTTACCATCAATAAAAACAAATTGTTGCCGATTAAATAAATAACTTTTCAACCAAGATAATGCAATTCCCCTAATCCCATAATTGTGTAATTTATAAAATAAAATATTGTGATTAATAGTATCAAAGGCCTTGCTCAGGTCCATAAATATAGCAATAACATGTTCTTTATTGGATAATGAATCTATAATGTTATCTAACAATTGAGTAATTGCGAAATCAGTTGATTTTTTTTTTCTAAATCCAAACTGAGATAAGTTAAGTATATTATTTTTTAATAAAAATGAATCTAATCTAGTATAAATTATCTTTTCTAAAATTTTAGAAATAACAGGGAGTAGCGATATTGGTCGATAATTAGTTATTTGTGTTCGATCATCTTTCTTATGGACAGGGATCACTTTCGCGATTTTTAGCCAATCAGGACAAATTCTATTTATTAATGACAAATTAAATATATATTCTAAAGGGGATAAAATATAATAAATTATTTTTTTCAAACATTTTATACTAATTCCATCGTATCCAAAAGATGTTTTTGATTGAAACGTTTTCACAATCCTTACAATTTCATCTTTATTTGTAGGATTTAGAAATATTGTATATTGAGAAAAATGATTATTATCAGAGTGTATTTTTGAGGCTAAATCAGGCCCAACATTAATAAAAAAATTATTAAACTCTTGTGCAATATCAAATGAATCAACAATTTCCTGGCCATTGATATTAAGAGAATCAATTTTACTATGCTGGGGAGTAGTATGCTGGGGAGTAGTATCAACTCCACAGGGGAGTATGCAGCCAGCCCGCGGTCTGGTACGGCCATTGTGCGCTCGTGAATTTTTTCTTATTTCTTTGTTTAAACATGTCTGGATCAAGACTGTCGATGCTGGTTTTGTGCACGGTAAAGTACGTTAGAGTACGCTAGAGTACATTTAAGTACGTAACGAAGTACGTTAGACTACGCTAGACTTCGTTAAACTTCGGTTTAGTACGTTATTACTACGGCTGCCTTTAACGTACCGCTCTTTTGAACATGTTAAAAAATAAAATCGAAGATCGCGGCTCCCTCGAGTTAATACCAAGTTAGCATCACGGACAACTACGGTACGATACGGATGCAAATACGTTCAACTACCTTCAACTTCGGTCAACTACTGCTGCGTTTACACCATGTCCCCGGCGGCCACGGCAGCCCCGTTTGCCCAAAACGTAGTGCGCCTTGAGATTTTGACAAATTTTTCCTCTGTATTCAAGTTTTGTTAGGTCTTGCCAAGTCTTCTCACGGTCTATCACGGCTTCCGTGACGGGCCGCCCCCCCCCCCCCCCCCCCCCCCCCCCACTGATGGTGCGTTTACACCATGTTCCTGGCGGTCACGGCAGCCCCGTTTGAGGCCACCGTGGACAAAGCGGGATGGACGTGAGACAACGCAGGGGGACGGAATGGGCAAACGTGACAGGCCGCGATTGCCGGGCCAGATTTGTATACTGTCAAAAAAATTGCCACGGCAGTCACGGTGCGGGTGAGAAGCCTAGCAGGCCATAGTAAAACGGGGTGAACGCAATAGAACGTGACAGTACGTAATAGGCGGTACCAAATCTTGGAGGCTGTCCGTAGTAGGACAGGAAAGGACCGTGACATGTCGGGGAATGTCTTCCCGTCCTACTACGGACAGCCTTCAAGTTGTGTTACTGCCTGTCACGTTTTGTTGCGTTCACCCCGTTTTACTATGGCCTGCTAGGTTGTTGTGGCCAATTTGTTGACAGTTTAAAAACCTGACCCGGCATACACGGCAGTCACGTTTGCCCATTCCGTCCCCCCGCGTTGTCTCACGTCTATCCCGTTTTGTCCACGGTGGCCTCAAACGGGGCTGCCGTGGCCGCCGGGGACATGGTGTAAACGCAGCATACGATCAACAACGTTAGCCACCACTACGTTTAACTACGTCCACTACCGTAAGTATGACCGGCCCTTAACTCTCAATATAAACAATTGTGCTCATATAAAATGGTACAAATTTCAATCCGCTTATGAAAAACGAATTCTAGGATATCCTATCAATTGTTATTTTAAGTTCCATTATTTTATCTGCATCTTTCATGAAAAGGTAATAAATTATTATACAATTAATTAATTTATTAATTTGACGGATCAACTTAAAGGGACTTAGTAACGCTGTCCAAATCCTCAAATACAATTAAATTTCTAGCGGTTCCCTCATACCTTGTTGTATATGTATTAACAATGAAATCATGTGACAGGTTTCGGTTTTTCAAATTTCATTTCGTTAAAAAGATATTTACGATTGAAGTGTTCAGATGTTAAATAATCAAACGGATCGCGAAAATCATGTACAAGGTGAGTGTAATGAGTTAGTGAATATCGCTTCGCATTTTTGCTCATTACTTGGCCATATAACGTCCATTTGATTTGAAATGTTCACACAATACCATGTGGACATATCAGATAACAACAATATACTGTACATTGTACCAACCGTTTATCACTTTTTAACATATCAACAAAGTGTTTAGATCCCTTTAATCATGCACCCTTTACCTGAAAGCAGCTATATGAAGAGCAGACTTTCCATCTGATGTCTTGGCTGTGAGCTCCGCTCCATGAATTATGATCACAAGCATCACGTGACACTTTTCTAGTAAACTCGGAATCGCCAAATACTAGCAGCCCAAAACTGATTTTTAATCCAAAAGCACTAGGAACACAACTTGTTACCTATCATGGGCATGCAAAATCTCGTTAGAGACACGAATGAGGGCTGTTTCCACACTGTGACCCTTCCTATAAGCTGACTTAAATGGCTCTAACAAGTTGTAATGATTAATTTTGTCCAAAATAGTTGAAATTGCTATATCATTCACTATCTCGAATTTGTGATTAGATACCATGGGCAAACATGAGCAAGATCTGTAGGATCAAATTAATGTAACTTTTCTTTAGACGGGGCTCAGCGGCACGTTTAAAAGATTATGAAAACATATGGGTACACGTATAACTTCAAGAAGGCCTTCTTTAGCAGCGGCATGATCCGACGGCCAGGAAATGCTACGTTGACATCAGAACTTTTCTCCAACAGGAATTTCAACACATCGGTATGACCCCTGATTGATTAAATGAAATAGTAAGTCCCGTTAATCGGTACAAATTGACTTCTAATATACACAAAAATGATGCTAATATCAAATGGTGCCAACAAAAAGTGCCCATTGCACTCCGTACATTAACAAGTCATTTTAAGAAGTCATTTCAATTGCTATTGTAGGGTCTTTATTTTGTCATTAGGTTACCCTTGGTTATTTATCTTTGTTCTCTTGCTGTTGGTATTTAGTTCAAGTTCTGTTCTATTATGCTCATCCCCTTCTGGTCACCGTCACCCCATTCCATTCACATCTGTTTGCATCTCATTCATGTCTGCTGCTATTTCTATTCTATTGTTTCCTACCTGGCCAATGTTGGTCTTATTAAATCAGTGCATAACCAGACTTCAACTTGCTTACAACCTGCTTACTTCTGTTCTCCATTCGTTCTACTATATAGTTTATTTTCATGTTTGCTGCTGTGATTTGCTTGCTGTTTTGACTTAGTTACTTTACCAGTTAATTTACAAACCTTATAGTTAGTTCTACTCTCCCCACGTTACCTATTAGTTGATACAGTTTACTGTATCACATTGGTGGCAGCTATTTCCGTACCGTTCACGTCGTCGTTCATCTTCAGTTTCGTCAAATCTTCGTACAGTTATCATCTTCATTTGAACATTACTTAGTAGAACATTGGTTTGGAGCTGTTTTTCACTGTTACAGTTTTCAGTTTCCATAATATTTTGTGAGAACTTTGCTTTGTACTTTAGTCTGGATTGCCTCATTTCTTAGACCCATTTATTTTGACATTTTGTTTGCTGCCATTATGCCACGCCCTGGTTTCTACTCTTCAGACGACATGTCCACCAACCTCATTTTACGTGAGTTGGTGCAACGCATCGAGGATTTCCAGCGGCAGTTAGATCTCCTGCAGTCGTCACTCCTTCATCACCCCCCACCAGTGGTTCATCGTGTCGACTGCTCTACACAGACGTCATATTCTGACTTTGCACCACAACCCTGTGACCTCCATACGCTCACCATCGAGATCAGCGCAGCCCAGCACTCCGACCCAGATATCACTCAGCTGAAGTTGTTCGTCGAGCAGAACATTCACCCAGACGCGCACGACATCCACCGCTTTCATCCATCGATGCGCCGCTATTTGTGGCAGTTTCCTCGCATCGAGCTCCACGACGGTCTGCTCTACCGCCGTAGGAAAGCCGTCGACCGCGTGAGTGATGTCCGCCAACTACTAGTCCCTTCCACTATGGTCGTAGATGTCATCCGCTTCTTCCACTCTTCCAGCCACGATAGCACGATCACCGCCATCACCGAACGCTTCTACTGGCCGTTCCTGTGCCGAGACTTGAACACCTTTCTCGAGAGCTGCAACGCCGGTCGCGATCGCGTGAATGCTGATCTACGCCCTGTGAATCGCCTCTTCATGCAGTGGAAACCGTAGCCCTCGCCATGACCGACATCGCCGAGGCCCTCCTTCGCCAGACTTCGTCTCCACAACGGGTCGCAAGCCGGAAAAGCAAGAAGCGACTTCGCAAGAATCGCGGGGCTCGCACTTCTCCATCGTCGTCGGACAGTCTTCCTGGATTGTCGACCTCGGATCAACGGCCGCGCACGTCTCTGGACCATCATCCGCATTCGCTGCCGACAGGACAACCTTCGCTCTCGCCGCCGGTGGAACGGCAGCGTCCTTCGCGCTCACCTTCGCCAGCACGTCGCCCGCGCTCACCATCACCAGCACGTCGCCCGCGCTCACCTTCGCCTGCACGTCGCCTGCACTCGCCACCTCCTGGACAACGTCCACGCTCGCAGCAGACATTTTATCGTCCGCGTTCGCCCTCGCCAGGACATCGTCCACATTCACCACCCCCGTGGCATCAACGCTACCAGTCGCCACCTCGGGACTACCACCGCCAGCAGTTCTTCTCGCCCAACAGGAACCATCATCCATCGCCCCCACGGTCTCGTATCCCCTCCCCTTCACGAGGTCATTTTTCTGATGACAGATACCGCGGTGCCTTTGAGCGCCGTTATGACTATTGACATTATTTTATAATTACCCAGGACTTTCTTTTTGCACTCGGACAAGAACTTTCAATTTTGCGAATGGTTATTTGGACTTAAATTTCATTATTCAATCGCTATTTTTAATATGTTTCGCTGCAAAAGTTTAAACATGTGATTTTAATGATTTACATTGAAAATTTTTTTTTTTTTTTTTTCTTGCCATATCACCTGGAAAATTGGCAATTCTTAATTTACATTAACACATTGTTTTGAAATGTTTTTTTTTTTTTGCGTTCACAAATAGGAAATATTTTGTTTTGGATCTCTTTTGGAATATTTTTGTGTTTTGTTTGGCAAAGCAAAAAATCAAAATGCCATATTTCATTGAAATGTTTTTTTTTCTCTTCGAAATTTTCTTAAAATTCAGGGCTATGTTTTTAAAACTTTATTAGCCCACATTTATAAATTGAAATATGTTATTGCACCGTTTACCTCATTAAAGTTAAGTTCTGGTTTTATTGCGTTGATGCTATATGTTACATTATGATCGTTTTGTTCCCCCCTTTACAATTTCTGCCTGATTTCGGTTCGATTTAACGGGGAGCAGAACTTGTGTATATAGGTATAATTTAAAAACAATATGAAACTGGTATTGCATATATGATATATATTTGATTTATGTTTTCCTCTTTTTAAAATTGAGGACAATTTTTGGAAGGGTAAAGCTTATGTAGGGTCTTTATTTTGTCATTAGGTTACCCTTGGTTATTTATCTTTGTTCTCTTGCTGTTGGTATTTAGTTCAAGTTCTGTTCTATTATGCTCATCCCCTTCTGGTCACCGGCACCCCATTCCATTCACATCTGTTTGCATCTCATTCATGTCTGCTGCTATTTCTATTCTATTGTTTCCTACCTGGCATTCCTGGCCACTTGACTCTGGAGCTCTCTCTCTTCTCTTTGCATATCTCACACCTCTTCTATTGTGTCCAGTCACCTTTTCCACATGCCATCATCACATGCCATCATCATCTCATCTGTTATTGGTTATTTTGTAGAATAAGGTTGTTCCATTTTAGTTATAGGTACGTTGTCTTTTATTTAATTGCATCTTACATCCTTTTGTTATTTGTGTATATATTTGCCAATGTTGGTCTTATTAAATCAGTGCATAACCAGACTTCAACTTGCTTACAACCTGCTTACTTTTGTTCTCCATTCGTTCTACTATATAGTTTATGTTCATGTTTGCTGCTGTGATTTGCTTGCTGTTTTGACTTAGTTACTTTACCAGTTAATTTACAAACCTTATAGTTAGTTCTACTCTCCCCACGTTACCTATTAGTTGATACAGTTTACTGTATCACACTATTTTAGGTTTCATTATGATATTTGTATCTTTTAAGTAAAGTTAATAAATCATTATACAATTCGATGAAGTTAATTAATTCGGCGGATCAATTTAATCATGCACCCCTTACTTCCAGGCAGCAATAAGATGAGCGGGCCTTCCGTCTAATGTCCTGGCTGTAAGCTCTGCTCCATGACTAATGAGTTGACGGACAACTGCAAGGTGGCCTTTTTCTGCAGCAAGATGAAGCGACGACCAGGTAATGTTATCTACTGCGTTGACATCACAGCCATTCTCCAACAGGAATTTCACCACATCGGTATGACCCCTGATTGAATATAAACAAAAGTGCCGTGTATCGACATAGGCGTACCCAGGGGGGGGGGGATTGGGGGGTTCAAACCCCTTCCCCCCCCCCCCTTTCGAATTTTAACTGGTCTCGAGCACAAATGTTAGTGGTCTTGACCGTCATTATCGATGGTCTCGGCCTCGAAAAGTGCGAAGGACTCTGGTCTCGGCCTTGAAAATGGCAACAATTCTCGGTCTCGGCTTCGAAAATTTTCTACAACTACCCCCTCCCCCCTCCCACCCCCCTGCATACAGGATTCTCAACCACTGGGTCTTGGTCTCGGCATCGAAAATTGTGGACTGGACCTGGTCTTGGTCTTGAAAATGTTGAAACTTCGCGGTCTCGAATTCGAAAATTTTCTACGAATACCCCCCCCCCCTGCTTACAAAAATTGGTCTAAAGAAATACACCCCCCCCCCCCTTGAAAAAACCTGGGTACGCCACTGTGTGTCGGTACATAATAACTTTCAATGTAAACCAATGTGATTGGTGCCAATTGTAATACATGTATTGGAATCTCATTTTCAGATATAATTTCAACCGCTATTTTACGTTTCATTATGGTAGCTACATCTTTTAGATAAAGGTTATACACTATTATACAATTAGATTAAATTAAATAATTTACCGGATCAATGTTATCATGCACCCCTTACCTCCAAGCAGCAATAAGATGAGCGGGCTTTCTATCTGATGCCATGGCTGTTAGGTCCGCTCCATGAGTCATGAGTAGACGCACAACTTCAAGATGGCCTTCTTGTGCAGCGAAGTGAAGCGACGTAACACCATTGCAATCTGCCGCATTCACATCACAGCCTTTCTCTAACAGGAATTTCCCCACGTTACAATGACCCCTGAGGAAATAAAGACACAAACATTTTATGATTGTAAATCAAAAATATAAATTATTCTGAATGATATTTCCGTAATAATGTATGTTTTAACTCTAAACCTACTAAACACGCTAAACCTGTTTTCAATTGTGAAAAGTCCAAGCAGTACATATTATATTAAAATGGAGAATTCTAGAAACCTATTAGGCATAATCGTAAGTAGGCGAGAATGACTATGTGCATGTGTGGTTGTGGCGAATTTACTCAGATTTTGGCTTCGTGATATTTTCATAATATTGTGTACGAGTGTTTGTGTAAAAATTTCATATGGAATTATCCAATAAGACAATTAAATAACAATATTTCACAAGTATGTTGGGTTGATAAAACTCAATGCGTATAAAGTAGGAGACTGAGCTCCTCAACATGAATTTAAGTGGGAAGGAAAAGTTTATCTGCCCAAACGTGTACATTTTACTGTATGAATGCAATTTATGTGCTCGAAAACAAAATTGCATGCACGTGTGGTGATTTTGAGCAGTCAGGACCACTTTCGCAAAACCGCTATCGGCCAAAATAGTAGCCTTTAATCAAGGCTCTATATGGCTGGGAGATCGATCATACATTACGAGCTGTGATCCCGCTTGTACAATTACAACTACTGTAGATTGGCTAGTTGCCATATAACGCCTTTACTCCTTTGCACCGCGGTAATGTATTAATGAGCCGAGCGAACGATATGACTAATTCATGAGATGAGATGACTAACCAATCAGATCGCAAGATACGGTTGGCAAGGACGGTAGTGTAATCCATCATGATAAAAGGGTTAATTTTTCTAGCAAACTTTAATTTTAGCAACAAAATAGGTAAAAACTAAATAAATACCAAAAGTTTAGTAATATTCTTTTAAGTCAATACGTACATTTGTGTATGTAATTTTTAGATCGATCAAACTGTCCATATTTTGAAGAAAAAAATATCACTTCAGATACAATGTACCCTAAAGTCAAAATGATTGCGTCCACAACCTCTGGCGATCACCTAGCGTAGTCTCTGGCGGAGACCTTAAATTGACATTCAAGTTATGTTGAACCCATTACAGTGTACACTATCGCGTGTAGTTTCATTACATGCGATGTAAGAGTGTCTAGAAAAGAGACCATGGCAAGTGAACAGCTGATAAATCAAAACAGAGAACGTGTTTTTTTCCCTGGAACTTGGAAGGGTATAACGTATGCATTGTATGTAGTGTGTAATACAGTAGGTCAACGGCCACAGAGCTGTTGTTATTGTAATGGTAGTGCGATATCATGGCTTTTGTCAAGCGAATCAGTTATGACTATGAGGGAACATGGAGGAGACAAAAACAAAATTAGTAGGAAATGAAGAAAGACCCGAGGCTAAGAGTTAGAAACAAACTACAACTGTTCGCATATGTTGTGCTTGTGGTAGAGATCTGTTCCGAAAGTATACTTTTTTTTTTACAAGAGTTGATCCACAAACAGCGACCAAACTGAACACAATTACTAAAAGTGAAACCATCATCGACTTCGATCTCTACACACAAAATATGCGGCATCTGTAAAGCGAGAGTTGAACTGCTTGAGAAAGAAAGAAAACGGTCTTCAACTGACAGTGTACATACTAAAATCACTGTTGAAGAGTTGAAGACCGTTTTCTCTCTTTCAAGGTCCAGGGCAAGCACTGGACGATGCATGCGGCACGAGCTGCGGGCGTTGCGCCAATGAGGGTTCCGCTCGTTGGCGTTGCTGCTGCAGCGGTGCAACGATTATGGTCGATACACAGACATGCAGGTCCATACTATTGCCTGGAAAATTGCACTTTTGCCATATCCCGTGCAAAGACTGACAAATTCATCCTGCTCCCTCAATAACCGCCTTAACGCTGCAACTTGCAATTCTCTGAACTTTGTAATTTGTAAGCTGCGTATTCTATACTCTTGTCAAGACAATTTTCACTCAAGATCGTTGGATTCGCCATCATTATCGCATACTGGCCTAATACACACAGTTGCGGAGCACGACACGTAACGTCGCGTTTGTATGCATATTCATATCCGAATTTGCATACCGGTACCGGTATTGCGCAGAACGACTATAATGGACGCTACACGCATCTACCACATTTGGTAGATGAATACCGGTCTAATATAAGGTTTACATGAAAACTAAACAACAACAAATATTCAAAAAGAAAAAGACCCTCGCTGCGCTCGGGTCTATAGTCTCGCGCTTCGCGCTCGGTTGGGTGTTCGCGCGGGGGCCTTGACAAAAGGCTACCAAAATAGCGGAAAAGCACTATTCCGCGATTATCACGTGACACGCAGTATTGCGTCATTTTCGGTTCCACGTGTTGTGGCAATGGGGATATTTGTGCAACGACTACATTCAATTAAATTACATTTATTTTCGCCCAATGTTCTGGACAGATCATCTAAATAGTAAATGTGTAGCATCCTTGATAATTAAACTAATGGTGTGTAGTTTGTCTAAATGATCTGGCCAGAACATTTTAAGAAAATCTTGCTCGATTATGCGGGTTCGTTTTTCAAATAAACGGTTGATGCCGTACGAACTAGTACGGTGCGAAATAACGAGAGAAAAGGAGGGAGCGTGTAAGAGAGGCGTATAGCTTGGCAAGATAAGAGAACGGCAAGATAAACTTAGCACGCGGAAGGCGAGAATGGCGGACACAAAGCTGCATATGTGTAATAAACGGCTGTACAAAATTCTATTTTGTTTCGATCACCGATAGTATCGCATGGTACTATCGCCACGATATATGCGCCATCTAGCGACATTGATTGGAGAATAGTGGGAAACCGCTATTTTCACGATAGTGGAAAAGCGAAAGTGGTCCTGACTGTTGAGTGCTATAAATTGGAACAGGGGTGGCAGCAAATGAAGTTGGATGCAGTGGTCAGTCAAAACAGTTGATAGTGGTTTCAAAACTATTTATCATTTCCATTTTTAGAGAAACCCAAGAGGATATATACGACTAGAAGTAACACGAATTATGTATTTATAAGTGACAGCAGGAATTCCCATTTAAATGGATCCACCAGGCAAAGAACAACACATACTTTTTATAATAGACCGCTTCGGAAATGAATGCAAGTCAAGCTTAACAACTAAGTACAGGAAGATAGCTTGCCGGACATGGTTACTTTTGTTAAACTTGCCAATGGGGAGTCTGACGTCATACGCATATTACTTGCATACATTACCGAAGCGGTCTATTTGGTGTCGTTTTGTGATTTCAAGTAGATACCCAACATTGTGCAAAGGGTTGTGTAATTCATAAACAAAGCAATTAATTACCACCACTTACGGGACCACTATTATTTCCTGGTTCCGTACGGGACAATAGAATCCCGGACGATTCGTTCGCTCGGGACAGATTAGTCATTGTAATTCATATACCCATGAACGCATACTTTAGAATGGTGATGTGTTTTCCAATTATAGTTTGTTCTTTCTAGAAACATATTCTTGTGAACTTGTTGATGGAATGGACAACTAAATGTGTTAACTTTCATTTATAAGAATATTATTTTGGGGTGATGGTACCCTTTAATGCATTCACGCATCTAGTCTCTTGCAAGCCGCAAAGTGTAGCGCAGAACTTCCGTTTGATGATCTGGCTGTACGACTCGCTCCCCCACTAATAAGTAGACGCATAACTTCAGAATGACCATTATGAGCAGCGGCATGAAGCAAACAACCGCCTAAGGCATTGACTTCATCCACATCGGAACCTTGGTCTAACATATATTTCACTATATCGTAACGACCCCTTTTAACAAAACACAAATACACATGATAATATAGACTTAAAGTGTTCATTATCAAGGTGTGACAATTTCGATGTCATGTATTTTAATCCTACGAAGGAACATCATTATAAGGAAGTAATCATAATAATACTACTTGTTATTTGACTTTTGTGTTTGTACTTTTTACTTGTTATTAGGTGGGCTGTACATCATACAGACCACCTCATAATTTCGTTAGAATTGCCTTTATTAGGTGGGCTGTACATCATACAGACCACCTCATAATTTCGTTAGAATTGCCTTTATTTATTTATTATTCTTTATTTTTCTTATTTCCAATCACTTTTTTGTTAGCAAGATAACTTGAAAATGGCTCAATCAAGTGCCTTGAAATTTGGCACACATATATATAGGCATATGGACAAAGCAAAATAAGGTTTTGAACCCTGACCTTGACTGATGACGTCATCTAGGCGCCATTTTGTAAAATTTTCTGAATATCTTCTCATGATCATATCTTCATAACGAAAAGTTGTTTCTCATTCATATTTATCATGATCAAGGTCAATATCCGTCCGGTCAATTTCAGGTCAAAAAACGCGCGCGCATGCGTACGTGCGCGCGTCAGCGCGCGCGCAAAATTTTAAAATGTTCAAAATCGTCGCAAATTCATTTTGGATACGTTTTAGGCCATTTTAAGCATTTTACGAAAAAACGCGCACACGCGCATGCGCGCGCGTTTTCGCGCGTACTGGCATTTTGCAACATAGAATCGCCGAATTTTCTCTGTTATCATATTTAGCCCATCTTTCCAAGCATTTTGATACCTTGTTCACCTTTTTCTGACTAGTAAAAACGCAATGAGCTTCCGTTCAAGAAACATGTCCGTGCGCGCGAGCTCTTGTAATACATAGCATATATGGGCAAAAACATGCCTATACAAAATTCATTGTAACTCTTCAGAATGGATGGAAACTCCCAAGTTTTTTTTCGTATTTGGATAGATTATGAGTCGGAGATATGATTTCATGTCTCATTTGATCCTCAATTAACTCATGGCGTCATCATAATGGCCTCCGAACTCAAAATTTCAATTTGCATATTATGACGTCAGCATATTTTTGGAAAATTTATTGTATCTCTGTAAATATTGATCGATTTTCTTCCAAATTTTGATATGTTCTATCTGAGACAATTCTCTACAAATGTAATAACCACGATTTTTCATTTTGACAAAGGCATCATGGCGTATTTTTGCGATTTAAGGAGGCATGTCATTTTTTAACATTTTGCGTGTATTCTCTATGGGACATGACTTTTTTTCAAAACTGGATTCTACATTCCCGTCTTTCGCGACCAATATCTTCTTCGTTTTAGCTTCGTTTACGCTGAACTTCGAGTATGTTGTAGCTGAGACAATAAGCTATCTCAAATGAGCCCTTGATTATGTCTTTAATTTTAGTTCGACCAGCCCACCTATACTTGTTCTAAACAAGTATTACAATTCTAGTTTATTTTTCTTATTTCCAATCACTTTTTTGTTAGCAAGATAACTTGAAAATGGCTCAATCAAGTGCCTTGAAATTTGGCACACATATATATAGGCATATGGACAAAGCAAAATAAGGTTTTGAACCCTGACCTTGACTGATGACGTCATCTAGGCGCCATTTTGTAAAATTTTCTGAATATCTTCTCATGATCATATCTTCATAACGAAAAGTTGTTTCTCATTCATATTTATCATGATCAAGGTCAATATCCGTCCGGTCAATTTCAGGTCAAAAAACGCGCGCGCATGCGTACGTGCGCGCGTCAGCGCGCGCGCAAAATTTTAAAATGTTCAAAATCGTCGCAAATTCATTTTGGATACGTTTTAGGCCATTTTAAGCATTTTACGAAAAAACGCGCACACGCGCATCCGTGCGCGTTTTCGCGCGTACTGGCATTTTGCAACATAGAATCGCCGAATTTTCTCTGTTATCATATTTAGCCCATCTTTCCAAGCATTTTGATACCTTGTTCACCTTTTTCTGACTAGTAAAAACGCAATGAGCTTCCGTTCAAGAAACATGTCCGTGCGCGCGAGCTCTTGTAATACATAGCATATATGGGCAAAAACATGCCTATACAAAATTCATTGTAACTCTTCAGAATGGATGGAAACTCCCAAGTTTTTTTTCGTATTTGGATAGATTATGAGTCGGAGATATGATTTCATGTCTCATTTGATCCTCAATTAACTCATGGCGTCATCATAATGGCCTCCGAACTCAAAATTTCAATTTGCATATTATGACGTCAGCATATTTTTGGAAAATTTATTGTATCTCTGTAAATATTGATCGATTTTCTTCCAAATTTTGATATGTTCTATCTGAGACAATTCTCTACAAATGTAATAACCACGATTTTTCATTTTGACAAAGGCATCATGGCGTATTTTTGCGATTTAAGGAGGCATGTCATTTTTTAACATTTTGCGTGTATTCTCTATGGGACATGACTTTTTTTCAAAACTGGATTCTACATTCCCGTCTTTCGCGACCAATATCTTCTTCGTTTTAGCTTCGTTTACGCTGAACTTCGAGTATGTTGTAGCTGAGACAATAAGCTATCTCAAATGAGCCCTTGATTATGTCTTTAATTTTAGTTCGACCAGCCCACCTATACTTGTTCTAAACAAGTATTACAATTCTAGTTTATTTTTCTTATTTCCAATCACTTTTTTGTTAGCAAGATAACTTGAAAATGGCTCAATCAAGTGCCTTGAAATTTGGCACACATATATATAGGCATATGGACAAAGCAAAATAAGGTTTTGAACCCTGACCTTGACTGATGACGTCATCTAGGCGCCATTTTGTAAAATTTTCTGAATATCTTCTCATGATCATATCTTCATAACGAAAAGTTGTTTCTCATTCATATTTATCATGATCAAGGTCAATATCCGTCCGGTCAATTTCAGGTCAAAAAACGCGCGCGCATGCGTACGTGCGCGCGTCAGCGCGCGCGCAAAATTTTAAAATGTTCAAAATCGTCGCAAATTCATTTTGGATACGTTTTAGGCCATTTTAAGCATTTTACGAAAAAACGCGCACACGCGCATGCGCGCGCGTTTTCGCGCGTACTGGCATTTTGCAACATAGAATCGCCGAATTTTCTCTGTTATCATATTTAGCCCATCTTTCCAAGCATTTTGATACCTTGTTCACCTTTTTCTGACTAGTAAAAACGCAATGAGCTTCCGTTCAAGAAACATGTCCGTGCGCGCGAGCTCTTGTAATACATAGCATATATGGGCAAAAACATGCCTATACAAAATTCATTGTAACTCTTCAGAATGGATGGGAACTCCCAAGTTTTTTTTCATATTTGGATAGATTATGAGTCGGAGATATGATTTCATGTCTCATTTGACCCTCAATTAACTCATGGCGTCATCATAATGGCCTCCGAACTCAAAATTTCAATTTGCATATTATGACGTCAGCATATTTTTGGAAAATTTATTGTATCTCTGTAAATATTGATCGATTTTCTTCCAAATTTTGATATGTTCTATCTGAGACAATTCTCTACAAATGTGATGATCACGATTTTTCATTTTGACAAAGGCATCATGGCGTATTTTTGCGATTTAAGGAGGTATGTCATTTTTTCACATTTTGCGTGTATTCTCTATGGGACATGACTTTTTTTCAAAACTGGATTCTACATTCCCGTCTTTCGCGACCAATATCTTCTTCGTTTTAGCTTCGTTTACGCTGAACTTCGAGTATGTTGTAGCTGAGACAATAAGCTATCTCAAATGAGCCCTTGATTATGTCTTTAATTTTAGTTCGACCAGCCCACCTATACTTGTTCTAAACAAGTATTACAATTCTAGTTATTATTATTATTCTTTATTTTTCTTATTTCCAATCACTTTTTTGTGAGCACGATAACTTGAAAATGGCTCAATCAAGTGCCTTGAAATTTGGCACACATATATATAGGCATATGGACAAAGCAAAATAAGGTTTTGAACCCTGACCTTGACTGATGACGTCATCTAGGCGCCATTTTGTAAAATTTTCTGAATATCTTCTCATGATCATATCTTCATAACAAAAAGTTGTTTCTCATTCATATTTATCATGATCAAGGTCAATATCCGTCCGGTCAATTTCAGGTCAAAAAACGCGCGCGCATGCGTACGTGCGTGCGTCAGCGCGCGCGCAAAATTTTAAAATGTTCAAAATCGTCTCAAATTCATTTTGGATACGTTTTAGGCCATTTTAAGCATTTTACGAAAAAACGCGCACACGCGCATGCGCGCGCGTTTTCGCGCGTACTGGCATTTTGCAACATAGAATCGCCGAATTTTCTCTGTTATCATATTTTGCCCATCTTTCCAAGCATTTTGATACCTTGTTCACCTTTTTCTGACTAGTAAAAACGCAATGAGCTTCCGTTCAAGAAACATGTCCGTGCGCGCGAGCTCTTGTAATACATAGCATATATGGGCAAAAACATGCCTATACAAAATTCATTGTAACTCTTCAGAATGGATGGGAACTCCCAAGTTTTTTTTCATATTTGGATAGATTATGAGTCGGAGATATGATTTCATGTCTCATTTGACCCTCAATTAACTCATGGCGTCATCATAATGGCCTCCGAACTCAAAATTTCAATTTGCATATTATGACGTCAGCATATTTTTGGAAAATTGATTGTATCTCTGTAAATGTTGATCGATTTTCTTCCAAATTTTGATATGTTCTAGCTGAGACAATTCTCTACGAATGTGATAATCACGATTTTTCATTTTGACAAAGGCATCATGGCGTATTTTTGCGATTTAAGGAGGCATGTCATTTTTTAACATTTTGCGTGTATTCTCTATGGGACATGACTTTTTTTCAAAACTGGATTCTACATTCCCGTCTTTCGCGACCAATATCTTCTTCGTTTTAGCTTCGTTTACGCTGAACTTCGAGTATGTTGTAGCTGAGACAATAAGCTATCTCAAATGAGCCCTTGATTATGTCTTTAATTTTAGTTCGACCAGCCCACCTATACTTGTTCTAAACAAGTATTACAATTCTAGTTATTATTATTATTATTTATTTTTCTTATTTCCAATCACTTTTTTGTTAGCAAGATAACTTGAAAATGGCTCAATCAAGTGCCTTGAAATTTGGCACACATATATATAGGCATATGGACAAAGCAAAATAAGGTTTTGAACCCTGACCTTGACTGATGACGTCATCTAGGCGCCATTTTGTAAAATTTTCTGAATATCTTCTCATGATCATATCTTCATAACGAAAAGTTGTTTCTCATTCATATTTATCATGATCAAGGTCAATATCCGTCCGGTCAATTTCAGGTCAAAAAACGCGCGCGCATGCGTACGTGCGCGCGTCAGCGCGCGCGCAAAATTTTAAAATGTTCAAAATCGTCGCAAATTCATTTTGGATACGTTTTAGGCCATTTTAAGCATTTTACGAAAAAACGCGCACACGCGCATCCGCGCGCGTTTTCGCGCGTACTGGCATTTTGCAACATAGAATCGCCGAATTTTCTCTGTTATCATATTTAGCCCATCTTTCCAAGCATTTTGATACCTTGTTCACCTTTTTCTGACTAGTAAAAACGCAATGAGCTTCCGTTCAAGAAACATGTCCGTGCGCGCGAGCTCTTGTAATACATAGCATATATGGGCAAAAACATGCCTATACAAAATTCATTGTAACTCTTCAGAATGGATGGGAACTCCCAATTTTTTTTCATATTTGGATAGATTATGAGTCGGAGATATGATTTCATGTCTCATTTGACCCTCAATTAACACATGGCGTCATCATAACGGCCTTCCAACTCAAAATTTCAATTAGCATATTATGACGTCAGCATATTTTTGGAAAATTGATTGTATCTCTGTAAATGTTGATCGATTTTCTTCCAAATTTTGATATGTTCTAGCTCAGACAATTTTCTACAAATGTAATAACCACGATTTTTCATTTTGACAAAGGCATCATGGCGTATTTTTGCGATTTAAGGAGGCATGTCATTTTTTAACATTTTGCGTGTATTCTCTATGGGACATGACTTTTTTTCAAAACTGGATTCTACATTCCCGTCTTTCGCGACCAATATCTTCTTCGTTTTAGCTTCGTTTACGCTGAACTTCGAGTATGTTGTAGCTGAGACAATAAGCTATCTCAAATGAGCCCTTGATTATGTCTTTAATTTTAGTTCGACCAGCCCACCTATACTTGTTCTAAACAAGTATTACAATTCTAGTTTGACTTTTATGTTTGTACTTTTTCCTTTCATGCCTATTCGTTTCTGTCAATTCTTAGTAATGCTAAATAAACTGCACTTTACATCTTTCAAATATACGGGTTAATCTTTAATATGAACGCATTATATTGTACACATTCAATGAACAAATCAAATAATTAATGCACCCCTCACTTTGAAGCAGCAAGAAGAAGGCCGGATATAATTTCAACCGCTATTTTACGTTTCATTATGGTAGCTACATCTTTTAGATAAAGGTCATACACTATTATACAATTAGGCCTAGGTTAAATTAAATCATTTACCGGATTAATGTAATCATGCACCACTTACCTTAAAGCAGCTATATGAAGAGCCGTCTTTCCATCTGATGCCCTGGCTGTAAGGTCCGCTCCATGACTTAGGAGTAGACGCACAACTTCAAGATGGCCTTCTCCTGCAGCGCAGCAGTGAAGCGACGTAGCACCACGGCAATCTGCTGCATTCACATCACAGCCTTTCTCTAACAGGTATTTCACCACGTCACAATGACCCCTGAGCATATAAAGACACATAAACATTTAATATGATAAAATTAAAATTTTGATATATCATTGTACATTTTTGCGTATGGACATAATAGGTGCCTTCGCAGTTCTTTCATCGCAAGCATCACGTGACACTTTTCTAGTACACTCGGAATCGCCAAATACTAGCAGCCCAAAACTGATTTTAAATCCAAAAGCACTAGGAACACAACTTGTTACCCCTCAAGGGCATGCAAAATCTCGTTAGAGACACGAATGAGGGCTGTTTCAACACTGTGACCCTTCCTATAAGCTGACTTAAATGGCTCTAACAAGTTGTAATGATTAATTTTGTCC
Source organism: Echinarachnius parma (assembly GCA_037951105.1). Taxonomy (NCBI): domain Eukaryota; kingdom Metazoa; phylum Echinodermata; class Echinoidea; order Clypeasteroida; family Echinarachniidae; genus Echinarachnius; species Echinarachnius parma. Next base: position 79,310 of record JBAMJV010008806.1, read on the forward strand.
AAAATAGTTGAAATTGCTATATCATTCACTATCTCGAATTTGTGATTAGATACCATGGGCAAACATGAGCAAGATCTGTAGGATCAAATGTAACTTTTCTTTAGAGGGGGCACAGCGGCACGTTTAAAAGATCATTACGTTTCACCCAAGTTAGAAAATATCCGCTTCTCAGGCCTGAGGAGAGGTTGAGAGATTCGTGCCTCTAGTAGAATTGTATCACCGTTTACACCGTTCTTATCGGTTTACTGCGTGTAACCGGTGGAGATTATCTCTATAATACCACTAGGTCTCGGGGGGGGGGGGGGGGGGCAGTTAACAGGGCATGGAATGTTGACGTAAGCTATTAAAATGGTTGAGTTGATTTCCACCGTGGTGGAGATCACGGCTAACTTAGTGAAACGTAATGTTATGAAAACATATGGGTACACGTATAACTTCAAGAAGGCCTTCTTTAGCAGCGGCATGATCCGACGGCCAGGAAATGCTACGTTGACATCAGAACTTTTCTCCAACAGGAATTTCAACACATCGGTATGACCCCTGATTGATTAAATGAAATAGTAAGTCCCGTTAATCGGTACAAATTGACTTCTAATATACACAAAAATGATGCTAATATCAAATGGTGCCAACAAAAAGTGCCCATTGCACTCCGTACATTAACAAGTCATTTTAAGAAGTCATTTTAATTGCTATTTTAGGTTTCATTATGATATTTGTATCTTTTAAGTAAAGTTAATAAATCATTATACAATTCGATGAAGTTAATTAATTCGGCGGATCAATTTAATCATGCACCCCTTACTTCCCGGCAGCAATAAGATGAGCGGGCCTTCCGTCTGATGTCCTGGCTGTAAGCTCTGCTCCATGACTAATGAGTTGACGGACAATTGCAAGGTGGCCTTCTTGTGCAGCAAGATGAAGCGACGACCAGGTAATGTTATCTACTGCGTTGACATCACAGCCATTCTCCAACAGGAATTTCACCACATCGGTATGACCCCTGATTTAATATAAACAAAAGTCCCGTGTATCGACATAGGCGTACCCAGGGGGGGGGGGGGGGGGGGGTGGTTGGGGGTTCAAACCCCTTCTCCCCCCCCCCCCCCCCCCTTTCGAATTTTAACTGGTCTCGAGCGCAAATGTTAGTGGTCTCGACCGTCATTATCGATGATCTCGGCCTCGAAAAGTGCAAAGAACCCTGGTCTCGGCCTTGAAAATGGCAACAATTCTTGGTCTCGGCTTCGAACATTTTCTACAACCACTGGGTCTTGGTCTCGGCCTCGAAAATTGTGGACTGGACGTGGTCTCGGTCTCGAAAATGTTGAAGGTACTTGGTCTCGGCTTAAACACTTTTCTACGACTACGCCCCCCCCCCCCTGCTTACAAAAATTGGTCTAGAGATATACCCCCCCCCCCCCCCATTTGAAAAAAAACCTGGGTACGCCACTGTGTGTCGGTACATATTAACTTTCAATGTAAACCAATGTGCTTGGTGCCAATTGTAATACATGTATTAGAAACTCATTTTCAGATATAATTTCAACCGCTATTTTACGTTTCATTATGGTAGCTACATCTTTTAGATAAAGGTCATACACTATTATACAATTAGGCCTAGGTTAAATTAAATCATTTACCGGATTAATGTAATCATGCACCACTTACCTTAAAGCAGCTTTATGAAGAGCCGTCTTTCCATCTGATGCCCTGGCTGTAAGGTCCGCTCCATGACTTAGGAGTAGACGCACAACTTCAAGATGGCCTTCTCCTGCAGCGCAGCAGTGAAGCGACGTAGCACCACGGCAATCTGCTGCATTCACATCACAGCCTTTCTCTAACAGGTATTTCACCACGTCACAATGACCCCTGAGCATATAAAGACACATAAACATTTACTATGATAAAATAAAAATTTTGATATATCATTGTACATTGTTGCGTATGGACATTATAGGTGCCTTCGCAGTTCTTTCATCGCAAGCATCACTTGACACTTTTCTAGTACACTCGGAATCGCCAAATACTAGCAGCCTAAAACTGATTTTAAATCCAAAAGTACTAGGAACACAACTTGTTACCTATCAAGGGCATGCAAAATCTGGTTAGAGACACGAATGAGGGCTGTTTCAACACTATGACCCTTCCTATAAGCTGACTTAAATGACTCTAACAAGTTGTTATGATTAATTTTGTCCAAAATAGTTGAAACTACTATATCATTCACTATCTCGAATTTGTGATTAGATACCATGGGCAAACATGAGCAAGATCTGTAGGATCAAATTAATGTAACTTTTCTTTAGAGGGGGCACAGCGGCACGTTTAAAAGATTATGAAAACATATGGGTACACGTATAACTTCAAGAAGGCCTTCTTTAGCAGCGGCATGATCCGACGGCCAGGAAATGCTACGTTGACATCAGAACTTTTCTCCAACAGGAATTTCAACACATCGGTATGACCCCTGATTGATTAAATGAAATAGTAAGTCCCGTTAATCGGTACAAATTGACTTCTAATATACACAAAAATGATGCTAATATCAAATGGTGCCAACAAAAAGTGCCCATTGCACTCCGTACATTAACAAGTCATTTTAAGAAGTCATTTCAATTGCTATTGTAGGGTCTTTATTTTGTCATTAGGTTACCCTTGGTTATTTATCTTTGTTCTCTTGCTGTTGGTATTTAGTTCAAGTTCTGTTCTATTATGCTCATCCCCTTCTGGTCACCGTCACCCCATTCCATTCACATCTGTTTGCATCTCATTCATGTCTGCTGCTATTTCTATTCTATTGTTTCCTACCTGGCCAATGTTGGTCTTATTAAATCAGTGCATAACCAGACTTCAACTTGCTTACAACCTGCTTACTTCTGTTCTCCATTCGTTCTACTATATAGTTTATGTTCATGTTTGCTGCTGTGATTTGCTTGCTGTTTTGACTTAGTTACTTTACCAGTTAATTTACAAACCTTATAGTTAGTTCTACTCTCCCCCACGTTACCTATTAGTTGATACAGTTTACTGTATCACATTGGTGGCAGCTATTTCCGTACCGTTCACGTCGTCGTTCATCTTCAGTTTCGTCAAATCTTCGTACAGTTATCATCTTCATTTGAACATTACTTAGTAGAACATTGGTTTGGAGCTGTTTTTCACTGTTACAGTTTTCAGTTTCCATAATATTTTGTGAGAACTTTGCTTTGTACTTTAGTCTGGATTGCCTCATTTCTTAGACCCATTTATTTTGACATTTTGTTTGCTGCCATTATGCCACGCCCTGGTTTCTACTCTTCAGACGACATGTCCACCAACCTCATTTTACGTGAGTTGGTGCAACGCATCGAGGATTTCCAGCGGCAGTTAGATCTCCTGCAGTCGTCACTCCTTCATCACCCCCCACCAGTGGTTCATCGTGTCGACTGCTCTACACAGACGTCAGATTCTGACTTTGCACCACAACCCTGTGACCTCCATACGCTCACCATCGAGATCAGCGCAGCCCAGCACTCCGACCCAGATATCACCCAGCTGAAGTTGTTCGTCGAGCAGAACATTCACCCAGACGCGCACGACATCCACCGCTTTCATCCATCGATGCGCCGCTATTTGTGGCAGTTTCCTCGCATCGAGCTCCACGACGGTCTGCTCTACCGCCGTAGGAAAGCCGTCGACCGCGTGAGTGATGTCCGCCAACTACTAGTCCCTTCCACTATGGTCGTAGATGTCATCCGCTTCTTCCACTCTTCCAGCCACGAGAGCACGATCACCGCCATCACCGAACGCTTCTACTGGCCGTTCCTGTGCCGAGACTTGAACACCTTTCTCGAGAGCTGCAACGCCGGTCGCGATCGCGTGAATGCTGATCTACGCCCTGTGAATCGCCTCTTCATGCAGTGGAAACCGTAGCCCTCGCCATGACCGACATCGCCGAGGCCCTCCTTCGCCAGACTTCGTCTCCACAACGGGTCGCAAGCCGGAAAAGCAAGAAGCGACTTCGCAAGAATCGCGGGGCTCGCACTTCTCCATCGTCGTCGGACAGTCTTCCTGGATTGTCGACCTCGGATCAACGGCCGCGCACGTCTCTGGACCATCATCCGCATTCGCTGCCGACAGGACAACCTTCGCTCTCGCCGCCGGTGGAACGGCAGCGTCCTTCGCGCTCACCTTCGCCAGCACGTCGCCCGCGCTCACCATCACCAGCACGTCGCCCGCGCTCACCTTCGCCTGCACTCGCCACCTCCTGGACAACGTCCACGCTCGCAGCAGACATTTTATCGTCCGCGTTCGCCCTCGCCAGGACATCGTCCACATTCACCATCCCCGTGGCATCAACGCTACCAGTCGCCACCTCGGGACTACCACCGCCAGCAGTTCTTCTCGCCCAACAGGAACCATCATCCATCGCCCCCACGGTCTCGTATCCCCTCCCCTTCACGAGGTCATTTTTCTGATGACAGATACCGCGGTGCCTTTGAGCGCCGTTATGACTATTGACATTATTTTATAATTACCCAGGACTTTCTTTTTGCACTCGGACAAGAACTTTCAATTTTGCGAATGGTTATTTGGACTTAAATTTCATTATTCAATCGCTATTTTTAATATGTTTCGCTGCAAAAGTTTAAACATGTGATTTTAATGATTTACATTGAAATTTTTTTTTTTCTTTTTTTTCTTGCCATATCACCTGGAAAATTGGCAATTCTTAATTTACATTAACACATTGTTTTGAAATGTTTTTTTTTTTTTTTTTTTTTGCGTTCACAAATTGGAAATATTTTGTTTTGGATCTCTTTTGGAATATTTTTGTGTTTTGTTTGGCAAAGCAAAAAATCAAAATGCCATATTTCATTGAAATGTTTTTTTTTCTCTTCGAAATTTTCATTAAATTCAGGGCTATGTTTTTAAAACTTTATTAGCCCACATTTATAAATTGAAATATGTTATTGCACCGTTTACCTCATTAAAATTAAGTTCTGTTTTTATTGCGTTGATGCTATATGTTACATTATGATCGTTTTGTTCCCCCCTTTACAATTTCAGCCTGATTTCGGTTCGATTTAACGGGGAGCAGAACTTGTGTATATAGGTATAATTTAAAAACAATATGAAACTGGTATTGCATATATGATATATATTTGATTTATGTTTTCCTCTTTTTAAAATTGAGGACAATTTTTGGAAGGGTAAAGCTTATGTAGGGTCTTTATTTTGTCATTAGGTTACCCTTGGTTATTTATCTTTGTTCTCTTGCTGTTGGTATTTAGTTCAAGTTCTGTTCTATTATGCTCATCCCCTTCTGGTCACCGTCACCCCATTCCATTCACATCTGTTTGCATCTCATTCATGTCTGCTGCTATTTCTATTCTATTGTTTCCTACCTGGCATTCCTGGCCACTTGACTCTGGAGCTCTCTCTCTTCTCTTTGCATATCTCACACCTCTTCTATTGTGTCCAGTCACCTTTTCCACATGCCATCATCACATGCCATCATCATCTCATCTGTTATTGGTTATTTTGTAGAATACGGTTGTTCCATTTTAGTTATAGGTACGTTGTCTTTTATTTAATTGCATCTTACATCCTTTTGTTATTTGTGTATATATTTGCCAATGTTGGTCTTATTAAATCAGTGCATAACCAGACTTCAACTTGCTTACAGCCTGCTTACTTCTGTTCTCCATTCGTTCTACTATATAGTTTATGTTCATGTTTGCTGCTGTGATTTGCTTGCTGTTTTGACTTAGTTACTTTACCAGTTAATTTACAAACCTTATAGTTAGTTCTACTCTCCCCACGTTACCTATTAGTTGATACAGTTTACTGTATCACACTATTTTAGGTTTCATTATGATATTTGTATCTTTTAAGTAAAGTTAATAAATCATTATACAATTCGATGAAGTTAATTAATTCGGCGGATCAATTTAATCATGCACCCCTTACTTCCAGGCAGCAATAAGATGAGCGGGCCTTCCGTCTAATGTCCTGGCTGTAAGCTCTGCTCCATGACTAATGAGTTGACGGACAACTGCAAGGTGGCCTTTTTCTGCAGCAAGATGAAGCGACGACCAGGTAATGTTATCTACTGCGTTGACATCACAGCCATTCTCCAACAGGAATTTCACCACATCGGTATGACCCATGATTGAATATAAACAAAAGTCCCGTGTATCGACATAGGCGTACCCAGGGGGGGGGGGGATTGGGGTGTTCAAACCCCTCCCCCCCCCCCCCCCCTTTCGAATTTTAACTGGTCTCGAGCGCAAATGTTAGTGGTCTTGACCGTCATTATCGATGGTCTCGGCCTCGAAAAGTGCGAAGGACTCTGGTCTCGGCCTTGAAAATGGCAACAATTCTCGGTCTCGGCTTCGAAAATTTTCTACAACTACCCCCTCCCCCCTCCCACCCCCCTGCATACAGGATTCTCAACCACTGGGTCTTGGTCTCGGCATCGAAAATTGTGGACTGGACCTGGTCTTGGTCTTGAAAATGTTGAAACTTCGCGGTCTCGAATTCGAAAATTTTCTACGAATACCCCCCCCCCCCTGCTTACAAAAATTGGTCTAAAGAAATACACCCCCCCCCCCCTTGAAAAAACCTGGGTACGCCACTGTGTGTCGGTACATATTAACTTTCAATATAAACCAATATGATTGGTGCCAATTGTAATACATGTATTGGAATCTCATTTTCAGATATAATTTCAACCGCTATTTTACGTTTCATTATGGTAGCTACATCTTTTAGATAAAGGTTATACACTATTATACAATTAGATTAAATTAAATAATTTACCGGATCAATGTTATCATGCACCCCTTACCTCCAAGCAGCAATAAGATGAGCGGGCTTTCTATCTGATGCCATGGCTGTTAGGTCCGCTCCATGAGTCATGAGTAGACGCACAACTTCAAGATGGCCTTCTTGTGCAGCGAAGTGAAGCGACGTAACACCATTGCAATCTGCCGCATTCACATCACAGCCTTTCTCTAACAGGAATTTCCCCACGTTACAATGACCCCTGAGGAAATAAAGACACAAACATTTTATGATTGTAAATCAAAAATATAAATTATTCTGAATGATATTTCCGTAATAATGTATGTTTTAACTCTAAACCTACTAAACACTCTAAACCTGTTTTCAATTGTGAAAAGTCCAAGCAGTACATATTATATTAAAATGGAGAATTCTAGAAACCTATTAGGTATAATCGTAAGTAGGCGAGAATGACTATGTGCATGTGTGGTTGTGGCGAATTTACTCAGATTTTGGCTTCGTGATATTTTCATAATATTGTGTACGAGTGTTTGTGTAAAAATTTCATATGGAATTATCCAATAAGACAATTAAATAACAATATTTCACAAGTATGTTGGGTTGATAAAACTCAATGCGTATAAAGTAGGAGACTGAGCTCCTCAACATGAATTTAAGTGGGAAGGAAAAGTTTATCTGCCCAAACGTGTACATTTTACTGTATGAATGCAATTGATGTGCTCGAAAACAAAATTGCATGCACGTGTGGTGATTTTGAGCAGTCAGGACCACTTTCGCAAAACCGCTATCGGCCAAAATAGCGGAAAAGCACTATTCCGCGATTATCACGTGACACGCAGTATTGCGTAATTTTCGGTTCCACGTGTTGTGGCAATGGGGATATTTGTGCAACGACTACATTCAATTAAATTACATTTATTTTCGCCCAATGTTCTGGACAGATCATCTAAATAGTAAATGTGTAGCATCCTTGATAATTAAACTAATGGTGTGTAGTTTGTCTAAATGATCTGGCCAGAACATTTTAAGAAAATCTTGCTCGATTATGCGGGTTCGTTTTTCAAATAAACGGTTGATGCCGTACGAACTAGTACGGTGCGAAATAACGAGAGAAAAGGAGGGAGCGTGTAAGAGAGGCGTATAGCTTGGCAAGATAAGAGAACGGCAAGATAAACTTAGCACGCGGAAGGCGAGAATGGCGGACACAAAGCTGCATATGTGTAATAAACGGCTGTACAAAATTCTATTTTGTTTCGATCACCGATAGTATCGCATGGTACTATCGCCACGATATATGCGCTATCTAGCGACATTGATTGGAGAATAGTGGGAAACCGCTATTTTCACGATAGTGGAAAAGCGAAAGTGGTCCTGACTGTTGAGTGCTATAAATTGGAACAGGGGTGGCAGCAAATGAAGTTGGATGCAGTGGTCAGTCAAAACAGTTGATAGTGGTTTCAAAACTATTTATCATTTCCATTTTTAGAGAAACCCAAGAGGATATATACGACTAGAAGTAACACGAATTATGTATTTATAAGTGACAGCAGGAATTCCCATTTAAAGGGATCCACCAGGCAAAGAACAACACATACTTCTTATAATAGACCGCTTCTACAACCACTGGGTCTTGGTCTCGGCCTCGAAAATTGTGGACTGGACGTGGTCTCGGTCTCGAAAATGTTGAAGGTACTTGGTCTCGGCTTAATCACTTTTCTACGACTACGCCCCCCCCCCCCCCCCCCTGCTTACAAAAATTGGTCTAGAGATATACCCCCCCCCCCCCCCCATTTGAAAAAAAACCTGGGTACGCCACTGTGTGTCGGTACATATTAACTTTCAATGTAAACCAATGTGCTTGGTGCCAATTGTAATACATGTATTGGAAACTCATTTTCAGATATAATTTCAACCGCTATTTTACGTTTCATTATGGTAGCTACATCTTTTAGATAAAGGTCATACACTATTATACAATTAGGCCTAGGTTAAATTAAATCATTTACCGGATTAATGTAATCATGCACCACTTACCTTAAAGCAGCTATATGAAGAGCCGTCTTTCCATCTGATGCCCTGGCTGTAAGGTCCGCTCCATGACTTAGGAGTAGACGCACAACTTCAAGATGGCCTTCTCCTGCAGCGCAGCGGTGAAGCGACGTAGCACCACGGCAATCTGCTGCATTCACATCACAGCCTTTCTCTAACAGGTATTTCACCACGTCACAATGACCCCTGAGCATATAAAGACACATAAACATTTACTATGATAAAATAAAAATTTTGATATATCATTGTACATTGTTGCGTATGGACATTATAGGTGCCTTCGCAGTTCTTTCATCGCAAGCATCACTTGACACTTTTCTAGTACACTCGGAATCGCCAAATACTAGCAGCCTAAAACTGATTTTAAATCCAAAAGTACTAGGAACACAACTTGTTACCTATCAAGGGCATGCAAAATCTGGTTAGAGACACGAATGAGGGCTGTTTCAACACTATGACCCTTCCTATAAGCTGACTTAAATGACTCTAACAAGTTGTTATGATTAATTTTGTCCAAAATAGTTGAAACTACTATATCATTCACTATCTCGAATTTGTGATTAGATACCATGGGCAAACATGAGCAAGATCTGTAGGATCAAATTAATGTAACTTTTCTTTAGAGGGGGCACAACGGCACGTTTAAAAGATTATGAGAACATATGGGTACACGTATAACTTCAAGAAGGCCTTCTTTAGCTAAAAGGCCCCCCCCCCCCCCCCCTAAGATCTCGGCAACCGAAACTCCGATCGACTCCAAATTTGGCATCGTGATAGATGTCCATAAGGTCTACAATATTGCGTAGTTAAAATAAAACAATTAATTCGAATATGCTAATTAGAGCTAATTAATTATGCAAACATTTTATTTTTTGGTATTTTTTGTAGTTTTCTCGGCAATCGAAACTCCAATCGACTCCAAATTTGGCATGGTGATAGATGTCCATGAGCCATACAATATTGCATAGTTGAATTGTTTGTTTTAATTATAATATGCTAATTAGATCTAATTAATTATGCGAAAATCGCATTTTTTTTCGTATTTTTGCATTTTTAAAATATTTGTTATAAATTGTTTTGATGGAATAAAATATTAACCATTATTCAACCATGTGTAGCCCAAAATTAAATGATTGCAGTGATCAGAATGAAAAATAATGAACGTTTTGTCTTATTCTAGGAAAAAGTCAATTTCTATAGGATTTGTACACAAATCACAAAATTTAGCGATTTTCGGGCCGACGCTCACTTACAAAAGGTCACGTAACTTTAGAACGATACACCCGGTTGTCGCAAATTTGGTATCAAAAGTTGCGCAAGACTCTAAGAAAAAAAGTCGTGAAGTGGCACCGTAAAATATTTAAGCGTTGCGAAGTAATCGCGAAAATAGAGGAGGGGGGGGGGGCTAAATCACCCCCCCCCCCCCCCCAGTCTGTTTAGGGTTAAAGGGATCCACCAGGCAAATAACAACACATACTTTTTATAATAGACTGCTTCGGTAATGTATGCAGGTCAAACTTAACAACTAAGTACAGCAAGATAGCTGCCGGACATGGTTACTTTTGTTAAACTTGCCAATGGGGAGTCTGACGTCATACGCATATTATTTGCATACATTACCGAAGCGGTCTATTTGGTATCGTTTTGTGATTTCAAGTAGATACCCAACATTTTGCAAAGGGTTGTGTAATTCATAAACAAATCAATTAATTAACATCACTTACGGAACCACTATTATTTCCTGGTTCCGTACGGGCCATATGTTTGGGAGTTCGTCAATGCTATTTACGCGTACGTTTGGAGACAATAGAATCCCGGACGATTCGTGCGCTCGGGACAGATTAGTCGTTGTA